>BGPT01003068.1:28903-61250 GCA_003297045.1 Symbiodinium sp. clade C Y103 | reverse complement strand
TGTCAAGTTGTGTGTTGGCAAGTTGTGTGTGAGTAAGTGGGTGTGATCAAGTTGTGTGTTGTCAAGTTGTGTGTGATAAAGTTGTGTGTTGTCAAGTTGTGTGTGAGTAAGTGGGTGTGAGTAAGTTGTGTGTGAGTGAGTTGTATGTGAGTAAGTGGGTGTTGTCAAGTTGTGTGTNNNTGTGTTGTCAAGTTGTGTGTGAGTAAGTGGGTGTGAGTAAGTTGTGTGTGAGTGAGTTGTATGTGAGTAAGTGGGTGTTGTCAAGTTGTGTGTTGACAAGTTGTGTTTGAGTGAGTGAGTTGTGTGTTGTGTGTGTGAGGGACGGGCGGCGGGAGGACGGGAGGACGGGAGGACGGACAGGCGACGGACGGGACGGGCGACGGACGGGCCACAGGTGCACAACAAAAAACAACAACCCCACACAAAGATGTGGGGAAAAACACCCATCTTTGCGGGATGATGCACCAGTATATTGGTATCCTCAATCAAAATATTAGGTTTGGTCAGACAATTGAGACTTCAGGAATGACCCCAACCTCAAACTACCAAGAAAATCCAGGTAACAACCGTGGTCCTATGTTTTGATCCAGCTTTACCTTGAGAAAATCCGTAACAAAAATCCACCGCAACCGACCTGATGGTGAAGCGTCTTCTGAACCACTTGGCCCCTGCTGTGTCGCCGGTGCCTCGGGGGACCATAGCCACATGGCTGTGTCCGGAAATGATATGGGGTGATTAACATGGATTAACCCCCAAAAATGGCGAGTAATACTAGGGAAAATGCATGAACATGATGATACACTATGGGATTTTGATGGATTTTGGGATAGCCCATTTTATCCGACAAAGCCAATGTGTTGGACAAGGCACCCTGCACCAGTTGGCAACTATGAAGGTAACCTACGAAACACTGGGATCATAGTGGGATGAACCACCCAAGTGGATCTAGCAATTCGTGCAGGATTTCTTCCAACCACAATACCATGTATTTAGATCTTTGCATAATAAACTTACTGGTGCTTAGTAGGGAATGGGGGAATGACCTATAATAACCATTAATAATCATCCCATTCCCCCATTCCCTACTAAGCACCAGTAAGTAAATTGTCATCATTCACTCACCTGAAAATAAAGGCTTCTTCTTTCACGTTGCCAAGTGTGGGAGAATTCCCCTTACTAACCATCCAGTGCGGCTGCGGTGAGGTCGTGAGCATTGTTATTAGCATTGTATATACATAGATGATAATCTAAGCAGAGTTACTAGCATTGATATTGTGATTTCCGATTCTATGCTGGTCCCAATCCAAGAACCGGATTTGTTGATCTGTATGCAACATGTTGTGTTGCTCCTTCCATTTGCAGACCTCATACCTTCGTGGAACCTGGTTCCCAGGCAAATTAAACTACAGTCCACACAACCACATGTTGAGAAAGGCTTGGATGGACACTTGTGAGAGTAGTGTGGTAAATCCAGCAAGAAACCTCTAACTGTTGAGATGTTTCTTTACCACAGATTTCTGGTGAAACTGGGGATGGTTTATTTTTGAAACTACGAGTACAACGCCAGAATCAAATATCATCTGAGATTCCGTTCAAAAAAATGCCAAAATTGGCTGGAACCCCAATCCTGGGACTACAGCCGTCCTCTTTGAGTTGAGTGAACCCAAGGGTTCTGTTTACTGCGAACACCCAAGGAATGTCTCCAGATTCATTTCTCCAGATTCATTGGCCTATTCCTGTGGACAATTATACTGTGTTATGGATCTACACTCTTCAGAAAATGTGATCCTAGCTGATGACATTTATGGCCGTCAAAAAAAATACCCAGTGAAAACTCTTGTTCTGTACCCTTTGGTAATTTAACATAGCTATTGAAAATGGACATTTATAGTTGATTTACCGATGAAAAATGGTGATTTCCCATAGTTATGTTAGTTTACTGGAGGGTAGATGAAGCATTCACCCAGATCTACTCAGAATCTGTGGGATTCCAGTAGAGGCACTTCCGAACTTTTACCACAGGTGATGATTTCAGCCAAGCCTCTGGTATATCACTTGACATTCAATTCAAATGGGAAAATCATCTACCCTCTGGTAAACTAACATAGCTATGGGAAATTCACCATCTTTTAATGGGAAAATCCACTATAAATGGCAATTTTCAATAGCTATGTTAGTTTACCAGAGGGTATAGATGAGAGATTTTTGTTCATTGCCACGTTAGATTACAGGAGGGTAAAATACCCACGTCGTTGTCCTATTTTGCACCCACACAATTCAGCATCAACCAACACATGCAAATCTCAGACACCCACATAAAGATCTATAGATATATATTATGATATATTATGTAAACTGTATACTATACATGCATTTATTCAGATCCCCATTCTGAATTTATGGCAAAACAAGTAAAGACACTAATCTACTGATAATGAAGGTTCATATTTTCATGACTAGCCCAGTAGACTAGTGGTGGACTACTAGTGAAACATCCCGGCTTTACCCAGAACATGACCAATCGTAGATACCATGCAATTCCCTTTTTTTAGTTGGCAAGTATATATCTCAATATCCCCAGCATTCCCCAGCAAAATAGCCAAATAGGTTCCTGTACGAAACTATCCACCCAACTGTCCCCATATCTTGATGCGACCACGAGACGCTTGCACGATGAGCTCCTCTAGAGCCACGACCTAGCGAGGTACACCCGGGTACACCCGAGGTAAACATACGAAAGGATATGGAAAACCATGGTTTCCCTGGGGAAAATGATATACAAATGTGGTGGGTGTTCCACATCTAAAGGTTTACCAGCGGGTATATCCCAGTTGACTGGGAAACACCAGGGATACTATCTATGAAAAATGTGTTTTTGGGATGATCCTCCAACAAGAACATGTTTCATGGTTGGAAATCCCAAAGTTCATGGGAAACCACAGATACGTTACTTAAGTATATAAGATAATCTACTGTAAGTATTCTTAGCGCTATAATAAATGCTATAAGGTACTAAAACCCAGAGTATTGGGTGAACATGAAACAGCACCTAACAACTCTGGATTTGAGGCTTCAAACTCTGTAGATACAAAAGTTGGGCAGTTTCACAAGTAAAAGAAGCTTCCAGACTCCAAATCGCGATGAAGCTGCCAGATGTGTATCATCACTTATCATCCCAGAAGCCCCCGGGCTTTGCTGCAACGAATGCAACAACCCAATCTTGGCAGCATGATGTGGCCCAGGTGCTAACATCAAGTTGTCAAGGCCATGGCCATGTCTCTTTCTTGGGTGCAATTTTTTCAACACTCGTCCAGGGAATGTCAGGTGGGAACATGTGGCTTGTCTGAAAATAGGGCACCCCTTGGCATCCTATGGTTTCAAGACCTTGTTCAGCCCGGCGAGGCTGAGAAGCCATCCCAAAATCTAAGCGTTGCGTAGGTGAGCCACCCATCCCCAAAAATATGAAAGTATACCCTATGGTAAACTAACTATAGCTATGGAAAATCACTATTTTTCATGGGAAAATCAACTATTTCTATGGGCATTTTCAATAGCAAACTGTCACAAATTACCAGAGGGTAACAGATTTCGATTCGGAACATCATCCCATCTTCAGGATTCCAAAATGTTCCAAAAATGCCAAGAGTATCGATGAAAGCAGCAACGATCCATGAGATGGGCACACATGAGATCCATGAGCTCCTCACCAAGTTGGTCATTGCTAAGACCTGTGACATCTACTTCTGGATTGTTTAAGTAAACATCATACATCATTCTATCATGGTGAATTGTTCCATGTCCCGTTTTGGATGCAGATATGGGGAGATGCTATCAGTATCTATCAATCATTGGGGATAATACATCAAGCAGCCACCCACGCAACTTAGATATACCCCCTCTGCGCCTTGGACTCGTAGATCAACTGATTGGATGAGAAACTGTCCTGATGTCGGGCGCAGTTCTTCTGTCTTAATCACGGTTCAACAGAAACACGTGGGTATATGTCCAAAAAAATGTGGGGTACACGGGTACCTCAACCGTACTATTTCTTAATGAGGAAAGTGATGATCAAGCACCGGATTTTGAAAAACAGGTGTTTCGGAGTCACGTGAGTAGGATCTTGTCAGGCACATAGATATATACCTATCCAATGATATGATATCTATATATCGTGTATCATCTTTTCTGAGTTGTGAATTGACATGTGAATGGATTGAGTTTGTTCATGTGTTTTCCCCTATCAAAGCCGTAAGAAATAGTTGGAGGCACTATATTATCATACCATTGCTTGAAACTCGCATACTATTCTCATTGCCATCTGACAAGAAACAGGCTGTCACTGTCATTGGTTCTTCCTCTTTTTGCATGGCGTGCCAGGCAAGAAACATGTTCCGGCAAAAAAGGGGTGGTGTTTTAAAATACGGCATTCCCAAGTCACCATGGTTGTATCCTGATTCATCATCCCATTATTAGATTCATCCCCTAGTTCTATTACAGCATGTGGGGGTTTCCTAAGACGGGGGATTCCCAAGTCACCTCTCGGTTCTTTCAATACTACCCTCCAGAAAACTAACAGTGTGCGAACTGGAAAATCACCATTTTTCATGGGAAAATCAACTATAAATGACCATTTTCTATAGCTATGTCTGTTAGTTTACCAGAGGTTATAAGTCATGGTCATCCATGACGACTGGATGATTTATGTAGGGCTATCCCCTAGTCATGGGCCCCAGCGGGACGTTCATCCCCTGTGATGACACAAGATGCCGAAACCTCCAAAAAAATGCCGAAACCTTGGAAACCTGGAAAGGTATGTAGAAAACATGAGAAAACATCATCTACACCCTCCTGGCAACACTTTGCTTTATCTTTTTGGGGCTTACTATCAGATACTATAAACCATTTTTGTCCATGGTACATGTATTTTCTGAACGCGTTCGAAGCGTTTTTGGTTCAAAGTTTTGAGATGCTCACTTGGTTCATGTTCAAGCTAAAACCTAGCATTCAAATCTAGTAGTTTCTAGTCATCTTAAGAAATCCAATCTCCAGAATATTACACAACCCCATTGAATGGTCCCAAATATGTGGTGTCATCCCCTACTAAGCCATGGTGTCTGGGTGATGGGATTATTCCCAAAGATTTCAAAGATTTCTCATCAGATCTTCTCAGTTCCCTGAATCCAGCAGGAGTCGTCTAAATCTTCTCACGCTCAATTGGGAGCAGCATCCATGTTCAAGCCAACTGCCGAACATGTCATCCTGCCAATTAACATAGACCCTGCCACAAGTTGTGGTTTGGAAGATTACCTCTTCTGAATACCGGTGATTCTCATGATCGCAAGCGGCAAGGCATAGCAGGGCTTCCCATTGAAACCCGGTCCTCATCGATGATAAAGAATTCCACTGAGCAGAAGTGCGCCGGGGCGGAGACTCGGAAGACCTGGGCTGCACTGACCAAGCAAATAAAGCGGGCATGGCTACCCATCGGTATCATTAGATGTGGCTGGTTGGGAAATCAGCGAACGAATTAAGGTTTTCGTGGGAAAAACATCTATATACAACTAAATGAGGAATTTCCGATACCGGAGGGATTTCCAACTGGTAGCAATGTCATGCAATTTGTGCGGGGAAAAGGAGGATCGACCATGAGATTTTGGGGTACAGTACCCTATTTTCAGACAAACATATATTAGTATTGCTGAGACAGCAAAGCTATGGCGTATTCAGATGTATTTAGCTGCATTTACCACAAAATCGCGAGTATACCATGCGTGGATGGTAAGGGTGGGAATATCAACAGCAACAATTGATACAAGTAGAATAGCATAGTAACATTAAGAAAACATGTGGGAGTATTACTCAACAAAAGGAGGAATATAACATCAAATGACTTGACATAACTTGATATAACCCCAAACTTCAGTGGTTCAAGCACAAGGCTGGAGAGTTATATCCATGATCCATCCAGGTTCACCTTAACTTCTCAGGGGAGGTCATCATGTCAAGTTGCTTTGGGTCCATGTTCAACCCTGAAGCGTTTCAGTTGGCTGATCATTCTCGGCTGGGTAAATTACAAAACATTCACTCACCTGAATTGAGGTCATTTGGGGATGATTCCCCTAATCATGATTCCAGTGAGGGAGAACAGTGAGGGCGTGATCAAATTTATCCAGATCATTGTAAACGACTGAAAATATGTTATCTTCATATTTTGAGGATTCCCCGAAGATACAGGACTTTACCAAACATGGATCCAAAAATTCCGGATGCTCGCCCGGGCTGAGGGCACCGACCCACTGCCAATTGAAGGAAGCTTTGTAACGGGCCTTGGTGAAAGTAGAGATAAGTTGAATGGGCTTTTGAACGGCAGGATTTTGGTGGATATTTAGGGGATTCTTGGTAGTTGTAGCTGTGTGAGGCATTTGTGAAGTAATCATCCTCAGCTATAACCCTTTTATATATATATATGTATATTATGTGTATATATATATATATATACATACACTTATGTGCGAAGAACCACCAATGATCACCCTTCTCAAAGTTGTCCCCACCCACATATCTCAAGGTAACCGGGATTACTTCAATACAACATCACTAGGCTGAAGTATGTCTAACTATGGTGAGACTCAGTTGACTACACCTAGCTTCATTATATGGGTTTGTTCAAAAACATGTCCGGGGAAAAAACAAAAGCTAGCTGTTGCGAAACTGTTGGTTATATATCACATTGCATTCTATAGATTTTCCCATAGAATAGAATATCCCATTCTATCCCCATAATATCTCCATAAGACGATCGGTTCTATACCCCAATGTTACAATTGTAAATCCACCATGTTCCATGATTCATGCGTGGAATCCTCACCGTTGTTGCAGTGACAGCTCTGGAAACAGTCGCTCCACGTCGCGGCCCGTCGCGGCCAAGGCACATATGAGTGCGTGTCAGTTTTGAAGGTCTTGGTCTGAATTGTCTGACCTGGCTCTTTGATGAACAATGATACCTATAAACTGCTCCAAAAAGATGTGGAGAACCCCTAAAGAAACCCTGAAAAGGAAATTGCTCTACAAATGCTGACTTTTACACATCTGCGTTGGTTCACAGCAGGGTAATTTATATGGGCACCTCAAAAACCCGTGCACCTTTTTTGCTAGCTGGCTTGGCTGGCAAAATCTTCAGGTATATCTAGATTAAATGGATAGTGTTCCCATCAAAATTGTAAAAAAATAAATATCTCATAATATCTCCATTAAATGAGAATACCATCAATGTATTAATCTTAGGTATATCCTCAATTCGATATGCATATCTGTTAATGAATTCCCATCAAAATTGCAAAATATTCTGCAGTGTACCGCACTATCCAAACGTTTACCCAGTTCATCCGGCTCAACCACCTGAGGGGTCCCTAAAATGAAGAATTCCAATAGCTACCCAGGGTTTGTGGAGGGGTGTTTAAGCTTAAAGGGACCGGATTACATGGATTATGTACCCTCTGGTTATTCAACATAGCCATGGAAAATCCCCTATAAATGGAGGTTTTAATGGGAAAATTCATCCAAAATTAGCCATTTTCCATGGCGAACTGTCAAATAACCAGAGGGTGTTAATAGGAAACATGAGGTTCCAAAGCAGTAGATTTCTGGCAATCGAACACGACACTGTCATCCCCTATGGTTTCTGGGGGGTGTTTCATATGAATGGGGGAAGGGATCAAAAGCTGACTGGCTGCAAGATCCTCCACCCACAAGCCATGAGAAAGCCAGAGCTGTTTTATTGCCAGATTCACCAAAAAAAACTGGGATGATTCTTGGTCGTTCGGGATTTCCACTGTTTCTCGTTGTTCATACCAAGCCAAATGACAATCAAAACCCACTTAGCCATCAAAGTGTTGGTTACATGGTGTTTTTAAGCAACCCCTAAAAAGATAGAAAAGTGTTTCCAGGATGTCATAGACTAAATTATAGATAGAAATTACTTCATATTTCCAGGTTCCCCACCGTTTCATACTTTTTCATACATGTCTATCTATTTTGGGGTCGCAAACTCACTACTTTGGCAAGTCGCACCCCCGTCTTCGTTGACTTGATGTGGTGCTTCACTGCTTCAGTCAACCCCTTCCCTGCGGACCTGGTGATTGAATTTGCACCTCCGCTTTGACGTAGACATCATTTCCTCGGGGATCTAAACATCGTCCCACTGACTCGTTGGTGGTGTGAAAACTCGTCCCAAAACACGATGCTTGTCAATTGGGATCCCTATCAATGTTTGAAACAACCAATGAAAATGACAGTTTCACCAGCAAACGTGTCTAGATTCAAACGTTTCCTCTGGTCAAACAAGCACTGCCTGGAAATCTCGTGACCTGGGACTTGGATGCCTGTGTTGAGGATTTTGCATTGCCAGGTAAGATTAAGGAAAGGTGGATTAGATTAGATGCAAAAATTAGGAATGAATCAAGCCATTGAGTGATCAATATTGTCCTGGTGAGCAATCGTTTCAATGATGGTAACAGACTTGATTCTGACAAATTTTAGGGATTCCATGTTAATCTTTGTTGTTTTTGTCTATCATGATCTTCATGGAGTTGACAATGTTGCGATATCCCTTTGAGGCCATCTTGAGGAACTGACACTGGCAGTGTTTTCATGCTAAAAATGGCAGCAATTAGATGTACCGCCTCCAAGGTGCATGATGACGACCAAGGGCCCTATCTTCTGCTGAGGAACTATATAGCGAACTAGAGGTAACTGGCGATCATCATGACCACGTATGCCTACAACATATTATAACATCACAATATGTAATTACCTATAGACTATAGACTACAATAGAGACCCTTTGAAAGTAGTCTTGTTCAGGCTGACCGTTTGACACAGAGGCATACAACAGATCGATTGATACCATCGTCTGAACTAGCATAGACCAGGAAAGTAGTCTTCCAATCCCCAATTTAGTAATGTCTACCCTCTGATAATCAATCAAACATGGCAATGGGAAAGTCCCCCATTTATATAGTTCGATGATTTTCCCAATCAAGCCTCCGATGGAAAGCTAATTTCCCAGCCAGCCACGTTTGATAACAGGGTAGACCTTACCAAATTGGGGGTTGGAAGTTCTTTCCCTCAAAAAAAGGTGATTCTCAGGGTCTATTTTAGTTGAGAGGATGGTATGGTATGTTACATATGTTAGTTTGGGAGATGGTAAACCGTGCACCCAGAAATCAACGACCTGCCGAACTCCGCAAGTTGCGACTTCTCTTCCCGGTTTGCGCCGCCGAGCATCTTTCACCAAAGTCCTCCCATGGTCGCATCGAAAAACATGTTGGGATTTAAGCAATAGACATGGCGGATTTCATCCACCAATACCGGGAGATATCATGGGATGATACCGGGATCTGAAATTCAACAAATATGCGATTTGGGTTTGTCTGAAAGCTTGGGCGAAAACACCCAATTCCAATGGATTCAAACCTCATTCTCCCTATACCTGAGGGGCATACCCCATTGTCAGACAAACCCATTAGATGAATCTGGCTGAATTATAGTAATTCAGCAACCTGAAAATAGCTGAAAAGTGCGGCCACTTGGGGATGATTCCCCAAATCCTAAGCATCATTCCAGGGATGTCACAATGAGGTCAATATAATTGATCCAGATGAACGCACAAGCAAGAACTATTCGCCAGGCATTTCGAGTTACCAAGTTAGGAGTTGTTGTTTGTCTCCGTTGCATTGGTGAAATCCAGTTGTTGCGCAAAACAAAATCCACCATGTCTTTGCTGGTGATTTGCACATCTGTCTGGTGATTTCAACATCCCCAACATATGAGTCACTTCAGCTTTTTCATCACATCCTGCAGGGAAAATATCGATTCTTTTGAAACTACGTGCCAGGCCAACCCCAGAGTGGAGGCTCCCATCAAGCAGCCAAGACATTGATAGAGGACTTTCAAAATAGGACTGTTACTTGAATTTTCTCATTGGGAATCAAATTTCTCTAGCCCTGGGAATTAAGATTCTCTACCCCTGGGAATCAAAATTCTCTACCCCTGAGAATCAATATTCTCCACGCCTGCAAAACAAGATATTGATATATAATGACCTTTCAAAAGGGGAAGGAAAAGGACCGTTAATGAAGCACGTCACTGATGAGGAATGAACACTGGCCTGAACCTCTCAGGCGCACACACGGATTCCGAGCTTGTTGCCAGAAGCATCATGAACCACTATGATCAACACCTATCCTCTGGTTATAAAACATAGTAATTCGAAATCCCCCATTTATCCATGAATTTCACATTAAAAACTTCCATTGAGTTCGAGGATTTTCCAGCCACGCTTGACTACTGGAATGCCTGGGTGGCGGTCCGAAATCCTGGTCGCAACCTTAACTTTTCATGCCCCTGCACAAAATATTTGACGCGTTTGATGTTCTACCAAGAAAACAGTGATTTCTATGATTTCTTAGCTGGGTGTTTAAAAAAGAAACACATCACATTCCCTCCATTGAACATGTTTTAAAATACAACACAATATATATAACAGAACGTAACCCATTGACCTCCCCAACCAGTCGGTGTATCGGCACCCAGGTCCGACCTTGAAAACAGTGATGCCATCCACCTCTTTCACCTTGATGCCTTGGGCATTGGCTGCTGAGTGGCACGCAAAACACTGAAGGTTCTTGATGTGTGCCCTGGTCAATGGGCGGTTTTAGCATGTTTTACCATGTTTTACCATGTTTTACCATGTTTTACCATGTTTTTTACCATGTTCAACTTGGATTTAAATATTAGGATGAGTTGGGACAAATGAACAAACACATGAGTTCGGTACCTGAGAACCAGAATATGGCCAACATTGGAATTGGGAGATGCCCTATTTTCGGACACACCCACAGGAGGACAAAACCATACAAAACCAACAACATTTGAAGCCCAAGAGGAATACCAATTCCTTTGTGCTCAGGGAATAAAATTTGATCCACAACCATCTCACCTTTTCCAGCCTATTGATTTGTGGATGTTGCTTAATGTGTAGCATTGCGTGTAGCCAAGGATAGCCAAGGCTTAAATCCACTTTATCAGTAGATTGGATACCTCATAATATGACGTTGGCATTGTTTAAATGTGCAAAAAATGGGTCGTTCTGAAACTTCGGGCAACCCGCCCGAAAATGATCAAAGTTCCATGATTTGGGGGCTCCACCATGTTAAAGAGACCCCCGTTTTTTTTCCATCGTGGAAGAGTGGTTGAAGACTTGAAGACATCTTGAAGACGACATTGTCTAAGTCTAGGCCTGCAGTGAAGCCTGTGGGTGCCCGGGCGAATTTCGAGTTCCACCTACAGCGGGGGAGCAATGTGGCTGAAAAGAATTGAGAAGACATCGGCCCAAATCATCGTCGTAAAATGTTTTGTCAATGTTTGACATGAAATTGCGGCTTTTGAAAAGAGCATGTGGTTGTAAAGTTAACATGGAAAAACATGCTTTGGACATCTTTGGACCCTAAAACTGAAGCAACCAAACGTGATTGGTCCAAAAAGGAGATCACACAAAAAACCCATCGGACCAGTGCTTTGGAGAGGCCCCGAATGTGGTGAATCGGGCCCACTCTCAACCCGATTTTGGAAGGAAGGGCGTAGAATGGGCCGAATAGATGTTTTGTAGTACCCAAATTGACCCAAATTGAACAGTTGACTTAAATTGGGAATGATTTATGGTTGGATTTACCAGATCACATGTGATATATGGGTCAACAATCACAGTTAGTTGTATACAGATGGTAGAGAACCCTGGAAAGCCCCAGGGCTTGGGGTGCAATATGTCACTCACAGAACTCGTACATGGAAGCCACAAAAAGTGGAAGATGACCTTGCCAACTTGGAAACAGCCACTTTTGGGTTTCAAAACTGGTAGTTTTCAGATGAGCATGGCTAGGCTGTTTTCTGGCAGGGAAAATGTGGTTCTGTCACGTGTGCTTTTAACCAAACCGTGAAAACCCACCCGTCATTACATTGCGCTCGGTTCCAATTGGTCAAACCTGACACAGATTTTGGGTTCATTGACAATTCTTCAAACATGTATAGTGAGATTGCGTTGAGGTCGTCTTTGTTTTCACCCGAAAAAATGACATCTCCACTACACACTGGATCTTACGTCGGGTATGTGCCTGGCATGGGTCAAACATGGGGTCCAAATGAACCCAAAATGGTCTTTTCGAGTATAAAGTATAAACCGGCTATTGTTTGTGAGGATCCAGATAATTTACCCCATACCCACACAAATGGCCCAACAATTACAAGACAATACAAAAGCGACGTGATGATCGACCCAGAATCAATCAGAATCACCCCTGTTTTCGCGTGAATCCCCACCTGGTCTTGGCTTCGGAATTCGACCTCCACAGAGAAAGCATATGGATGCTGGGGAAATGTGCTATGAATCAACCCACTAATGGTCAAATTCTAAGAATGAGTTTTAGAGTGACCAATTCAAAAAAAAATGACGGTGACATACTTATATCAAATTATAAAGCGTTACCAAATGTGTGGGTCCAATCAAAGAGTTGTATTCAGCTGCTCGATAAATAATATGGAGAATTATAGCGCATCACCAAGCTGAATTCAGGCCACCCATCCTCCTGGTCCAGCTGCACCCCCGCAAGCAGTTAGCACCTGTTGGGGATATTGACCTTTACTAATCACCATTCCAGTGAGGGTCGTTACGCGTCATCCATATCATCTCCATTCTATCCCATAATCTCCACATTGTAGCATCACTTTTGTTGGTTACCCTCTGGTAAACTAACATAGCCATGGAAAATCACCATTTTTAATGGGAAAATCAGGTATAAATGGCCATTTTCAATAGCTACGTTGAATTACCAGAGGGTAGCCCATTACATCCCTATTGTACCTTCATCTTCCAGGCAAATCACCAGGGTTCATGTGATCTTTCCTCAGCTTTTATCACCGTGCCTCAGGCACCTGCTGGTTTTCGTCCACCATGTCCACCTCAGCACTGACAGTGAAAAGCTACGGGCCCATACATGGTAGCAACCCCCGGTGCTATTCAGATAGAGGAAGAATAAAATTCGTCACTCCAGAATGGTGATAAATTGTAAACCGTACGGGGGGCCGTTAGGATAAATTGTTGCTCTTTATTACGTTTCGATCATAAAATGCAGGTTGCTATACTTGCTAGTCATCAATGTAATCTGGAGGCAGATGGATAAGAATGGATTCAACAGTTACTTTGGATTGAATCTCATTTCAATCCTTCTTCATCCATCTGTGATTCCGGGTCAATGGTACAAGGCTTGACTGTAGAGTTAATTCTCGACCTTTGAGGGATAGTCTTGGCAGCAAATGACAAGGTATTAACTCTTGAGTCAATGCCAATGCCGCCAATGCCTTTTTTTTCAACTCTCTGGTGCTGTCTTATCTTCTCTCTTCTTTTCCTTTCTTCCTTTCTCTTCCTTACTTCTTCCATCCCTTCCTTGAAGTGCAGTTGCCTCATGTTTCCCGCGTGAGAGTTGGTATAGGAGCTGTTGGTATAGGAGCTGAAAAAAAGCCAATTGCAGATCAACTTTGGCATTCTGCTCATTAAGTTCGCTCACCATAATCCGGTCCTCACCAGACAAAGCGAAGCGAAAACCTTTGGGGCACTCCTGGTGATAGCTGCAACGTCCCAAGTACGTCCGGCCCCGATCACTGGATGACGTCAAAGGATGACACTGCTTGCCAGTCGAAGTCAGCCATTGCAATGCTCTATGGCGAAGAGATAAGTTATTGAGCTGAACAACTTGCAGCTCACGCCAAGGAGGCAATTGCCGCCCCGCTTTGCGGGGAGCGGCTGCCACCACAGCCACGAGCCAGCTGCAACCACTGGAAAACCAATGAAATGAACTAAGTCTGGATTTAATTCCTCAAAAAGGAGGCCGAAGACCATGAAACCTATTGTTCAATTCCCCAAATGTCAATAGCAAAGTATCAAATGCAGAGTTAATTCTTCTGCAATGACCCAGCAACAAAAGCTATGAAAGCTTGAGTTCACACCTAGGAGGCAGTGGTTGAAGTGTATACAACAATAAGGATGCAAATCCTGGGATTTCATCCATGTGTTGTTCAATCATTTCCCAACAGAACTGACAGTCAATCAGTGAAATGTCAATGTGTAATCAAAGATGGCTTGCTGGAAAGTTCCCCTTTCAGTTCCATGATTCTCCCATGCATATGTACATGTATATATACAGTATATAAATACGTATGTGGGTATGGTAAATATTAGATACCTGTAAAATTGGATGGTTAATACTAAACATGAACTGCGGATATCTGCAGTTGAGCCTTAAGTTTTGACCCATCCCAGTAAGTCGGGCCCATTGAAGGTTCGAGGTGTCCGGTACTTGAAACAGAATTGCAACCTGGTACCCTCTGGTAAACTAACATAGCTATGGAAAATCACCATTTTCAATAGCAAACTGTTAGTTTACCAGAGGGTACTTGAAAATCATAGACTACAAAATCAGGTGGCTGGCAGTTGAAATACCAAAATGACTGTCTTTGTTTTTCAAACAACTGAGATTTTCCAACTGCCGATTGCGTAGCCAGTGGGAATCAAACGTGGCCAACTTGAAGTGACTTGAAGTCTTCCATGAAGATATGTTAATTATCTACAGTACTACAAATGGGGATCTCCAGTTGTCATACTGCTTCGCAGAAGGGTGACTCAGTAGCTCTCATTTCTCGCTGGGAACTGGTCAAGGCGGACTTCTTTCGAGATAGGACTTCCTCCCAACACCTCCCAACCAGCCAGTCACCAGCCAGTCACCAGCCAGATCAAACATGCCATTTCTATCCATTTATCAGGGTACGGATGAATGTACAATGGTACGATCGCGGCAAAAACCGCTGCTGGGAACATGTCGCGATTCTGCAAGTCTGGTTGAAAGTCGAAAGCCATCGTCAAAGCATGTCAAGGCTTGATGCATTCCCCAATTGGAGGTTCATGGCATCGGGCTTAGCACGGTAAAGTACACCCCTGTGACATGTGGCCTTGTTCAAAGATAGGGTACCCCAAAATCTAGTCCTTCATCATTATCATCATTTTGACCATTAAATTTGCAATTTTGAGATAATTGTTCATGTCCGGACAAACCCACCTGGCCAAAAGCAAGTGTGCAGACTCCATCAACACTTGGTGTCCGGGCCCACATGCGCAGGGATCCCACAGGCCTGACGGAAGATGAAGCAGAAAGCTTGAAAACTCATGCTGGATTCCCACGTGTTTGTAATTTTCCAGGCGTTACATCCCTGAAAACAGACATGGAACCTCTAAAAAAAGGGGTCAGAAAAAGGGGGTAGCCTTTTGAGTGACTGGGGACCCCCAACTGCATCCCAGTGGGTCCAAACTTCACAATCCCAGTGGATTGCTTTTGCCAAGGAATTAGGCGTGAAACTCTACATCTAGCATCATCTTCTCCAACTGAGATAGAGCCAAGATCTATGGATGACTGACTTTTTTGTCCTCTTGGGATATGTGGTGGAAACACTGTCCTTGTCGTTTGGGAAAGAACCTGCTGAAGATCGCATCCTGACATCTGTCATGTTCAGTGTTGGCAAAGTGCAACTTGGCCCTAGGAGGTTTACAGCTGGGAAAGTCAATGATACATGATGGATTGTCCATGGCCATGTTTGATTACTAGAGGGTATACTGTACTCCTCTCAGATCTCTCAGATCCTACCGGTTCCATAGATCCAGCTACGCTTCAGGCCCTGCATGCCAGCTTCAGCTACGCAAAAAATGCCAATGTTTGATCCAATGTTTTTAGCTGGATATGAATATATTCTGAAAATTCAAACATATACCATCTATGGTTGAAGAAAGAGGAACAAAAACACCTCATACCACTTCTGTTGGAAGGTAGCATGTAATGATTTCCTAGCCAATTACCACCCAGTATTTCTGTAGAAAAAGTGGCCCCCACTACTCAAGTGGCTTCCATTGTATATCCCAATCAACTCCAGTTCCGCTCACCGCTTCGACGAAGTGAGGAAACCTCACGGCTAGTGGTTTCGATCCCATTTGTTCCATTTGTTTACCACAATCAAACGCAAGGAAACCATATAGAAGCCATGTAAAAACCATATATAATATAAAACCATGTGAGACCATATTATACAGCAATATAAAAGCGAAGACCATATACAAACATATGAAACCATTAAAAAAAAAAAACACATTTAATTATGTCAAACCATAATATAAAACCATGCAAAAAAACTGACAAAAAAGCTATACCTTTGGTCGTTTAGAAAGAAACCAAGGACCCCCTCGACCCCCTCGGCAGCATCTCATCCGCCTGTCTTCGAACAGGGGGTCTGGATCGTAAAGTCTCACTGTCCTCGTCTTTGGCCGGCGAAGCCAACGAAACACTGAGAAAAATTGCAAATTTGTTACTTGAAAATGTTAGAAAACAATGAATAATGGAAAACACATGAAACCTCATGGTTCATCATCATTTCGCCCAACAACTAACAAGTTGGTGGGTCTTTTCGCCTATTTTCAGACGCGACCTTAAATGGCAGATTGCAGCTCCAAAAATATGATTTAAGATGATTGAAGGCCACAAGACTGTCGACAATTGTGAGAGTTGAACCCGCAATGATAGGGATAGAGGAGAGATGATGGTCCAAAAAGCCGGAAAATCCACCATTTGCCGTCTGACAAACATCTTTGAAGGGTCATGTTTCCCACATCTGCATATAGTTTCAGGATGTTTCAGGCAGATCGATGGAATCTTGGGGATGCACGAGAGGGGATGGTCCTTCTCGGTGGGTTTTCCTACAACTATGATCCCAAGCAACTCAGAATTTGCGTTGTGTCAGAACCAGGAGGATAGATGAAACAACACCATGTTGAGCTCTCACCCAGGCAACTACTCCCTAGTAATTTAACATATAGCTATCGGAAATGGCCCGTCCATAGATGATTGACCTATTGAAGCTGAAAGAGTTTAAGAGTTGCGTGTTGAGGAGGTGGATGTCTATGCCCGGATGCTAACCCATCGTAACGCATCATATTCTCAGTTGCTCATGTGCGCCATGTTCAAAAGATATCAAGGTATGGTACATGGTTTGCAGCCATCCATCCCATATTGGGAATCCTTTACAATGGGTATATATAAATCACAAATCTGGTCATACATCCATGTTTCGACCATGGCACATGTCAAAATATATCGCACAATTTTTTACCATCCCACAAGCCACTGGCTTGGAACGCCTTTAGGTTGGCGTTCGATGAACATGAATCAAATTTGAAAGAAGCGACCAGCATATTCCCAGCTACGGTGCTTTTTTTTTGTCATCCCTAATCCCTGCAGTAGCTGGGCTCATTCCCAATGAATAGTCGAGGGCATCTCATTTTCAACCAACTGGATCGCGCAGTGACGGTGGTCCACAACGTCTTGGACAATTCCACTTCATCTTCAACTGGAAATAAGATACATCCCCGTACATCAACAATGATTATCCATTTTTGGCATGATTCGAGCAATTCTAACAATCCTGACCATCAATCGTTATAGCCAATCTTGAATACCCTGCATGTTTTTTGAGTTGCTCAATGTTGCTGATTTTATAACAAGGTATCCCCATCAAAAGCACAAGCAGACAGTACCAGCCACCAGCCACCAGCCGTCCCTTTCTGGGACTCCCCTGGGAGTCCCAACTCAATGGGTGGCACGAAAGCAGTGACAAGGTAATCATGATCATGGTGGTGGTGCATCTCATGGCCTGCGGCAGTTCGGAAGGGTTCCCTCGCCGCCAAATCTTTTTGGGATTTCCCAAGATGGACCGAAGAATCTGGCACTGTGGGTCTTAAAGTTTGACACGTCCATGAAGATGGTCAATTTATGGTCGATCATGTTCGATCTAGGGCTAAGGCAAGGGAATATACCATCGAAAACAGGAGTGTGGCATAAGATCTCCAATGTAGGTAGATTTGTTCCAAACGGTTTTTTTTTCCGTTTTTTACACCACGTTTTGCTGCAAAGTTTCCCAGTTACGGAAAGGTGTTCTGTGAATTTCTATGGCCACATCACCTCACAACAACATCTGCGAAACTTCCGAAAATAAAAAAAAAAAAACTTGTGCGGGTTCCAATTGTATGTTGTATATCGGAAATGTTGGCAAATAGATACATAGGACACAGGGTAAGAATGTGGATATAAAACTGTACCTATATAGTTTTGCTGATTGTATATGCATGTAAAAAATATACCTGTACATGAGTGTCTATGTGTCACCAACAGACTCAAATTATGTACAGTATGTATATGCTTTATATGCCACTGGACAAGGTTCCCACATCTTCCCATATTGTGATGGTTACATTCGAACAATCTCTGTTGACAAATGGATGTTCCCCTATCTTGGATTTGTTAGTGATGACATTGTCATTTTCTCGCAGCAAATCACATATATGTCTATATACATGTCATGTGTATGTATATATATATATATGTATAAATATATATGTATAATATATATATATATGCATATGTAATTATTATTAATTATGTATGTACAAATATGTATATATATATATATATATTAGAGGGGTCAATTGGTACCATTTACAACGTTTTGCCTATATTCCTGTTTTATATAACTTTTTGAAAGGACCTTTTGCGAGGTAGCTGCTCATCTCTATTGTTGGTTGTCAAGCACTGGGCAAACCCTAAATTCATGAACCAATGGTGGCCGCCACAGGATCTTCTGATTTTCAGTAGAAGTATCCGAAATCCCTTGGGCCATGGTTTGGGCGGTAGTCCAAGTGCAATCACCAAGTATATTTTGTTCGTCTAAGTGTGCTATTTTCATTTTAGGACGATCAAAAACGACAACACCACAAATATAGGTTCATGAATGTTCATGATTAGTTCGTCATTTCATATGTTTTTAACCATCGAAATATTGGGATACCACATTTTTTCATGGGAGATGCTCAGATTTGCCCAGCGGGTGAGCCAACCAGCAGCAAACAACAGCGACTTTGAGAAAGCCAAAAAGAAAATACGTTGGCCATACTTAGTTACTTAGAAAATGGTTTGGCCTGCTTACTATCTATATATATATATATATGTAATGTATAATTGATTATGATTATATACTGTATATATATATATATATTCTACCGTACAATACCGTGTATATATAATATATATATATATATCACCAGCCTATATCTTAAGAACTTAGTACAAGGCCTGACCCAGACTGTGGCTTTCTCGCTTCCCATCAGTGACCTCCATCGCTGTGGTCTTTGGAGCCGACAGAGATCCGATTCATATGCATTGATGGCCTTGCCTTTTGCTCCCGAGACGGGGCCTTGGGGCGTCGATGCCGATTTCGTGGGTAATGTGGAGTTTCACCCCAATCGTAAGTGCTGAGTGTCCGTGGGCTAAGGGACCCCCAAGTTTTGATGGGATTACCGATATATAGTAGGGGGACTGAAGGAATCGCCAAGCTTACCAAGCCGTTCGGATTCGTGGATCATGATCCTCCAAGTAGCAATGGATCCAGGAAATGAATAATGTGGATTTTGTCAGCATTAATGTGGAACCCCCAACAATAAACCTACGATTTGGGTATGATGTTTACCGAATATTTGTGGTAATCTATTCGTGGTAATATTCGGGCCGGTTTACTAATATTGGGCTTACCATACTAATTAAGCCAAAAACAAGGGGTGGGTTCAGTCATGGTTCTCTTTAACATTTAGGCGCATGAGGCACTGTCCACCCCCGAATAATATTAAACTGTGAACAATACGTTCAAAGCAATGATGAATGGCACGTTACAATCCGGATAATTGGAAAAGATCCAACCTGACAGGTAGAGCACCAAGAACCTCCAAGTCAACGCACTTAATCCTCATGGTATGTCTGGTACATGGGATACCATGTGTGCATAATTTTGAAAAATGCACATATTCAAATTAATATCATGATTTGTATCATAAGTGTATCTATATATATATATATGTGAAAGGAACCTTTATGTATAGAATGACGGGGTTTGGGAAACAAGACCTCACAACACGTACAGTAAGTGTCCGAAGATGAATTGTCATGTCATATATATTTTCATGCGTGCTTATTTCTTGCTACCACTCCACCCTTTTACATGTCAATCTCTCTTCTTGGCACCTCATTTCCTATTCCGAGAAGGTCGCTGGGGACTAAAATGCGAACAGCTGGAGAGGTGGAGAGTGAAAGGTGGAGAAAAAGGTGGACGGGAGATAGGAAAAGCTCGTCTAAAGATGGGGGGTTCCTTGAAATGGGGGGATCCCCAATAGCTGGTTGGTTTATGATGGAAAATCCCAATCTAAAATGGATGATTTAGGGGTTCCCCATGGTTCCCCCCATGTATGAAACACCCCCATATCTGAGATCCTCACTCATCTCCTTTGCATTTTTTTCTTTGAATCCATGCATGCATTTCCTCCATAGTTTTCTTCGAGTTTGCTATCATATTGATCCTGGTTGTCTCCTTGTCTAGCCTTCGCACATATGCACATTCCTTTTCGATGTTTTTTCATTTCAGTTCAAATTGTCTTTTCCGGTTCCTTCTGAAATTTGTTTACAAAGATCAACATCAAAGTTTCCTTGAAAACGATTTCCGATGTTAGTTGGAACAATTCTCTTTAGACATGATCCAAAAAGCGGCGGCGTCATCACGAAGCATAGGGCGGGCCAAGGCATTTTGCCTCGCAGCTAATGTAAAGTGTATGCTTTCCATCTTTTAATTGCTTTTCTCTACCCTCTGGTAAACGAACATAGCTATGGGAAATCACAATTTTTAATGGAAAAATCCACTATAAATGGCACTTTTGAATAGCTATGATTCTTTACCAGAGGGTATGTGTCAATATCTGTCCCATCGGTACCTCTCCGCCCGTGCTTCCTCCCTTTCATTCGATCCACCTCTTCGGATTATGCCTTGCCTCGCCGCTTCTCAGCTTCTTACCCTCACCCCCCCTCCACCTATAAAGGAGAAAGAAGCGGAAAAGGGGTGAAGTAGGTGGAAAGTGTAGGTGGAAAGTGGTAGATGGAAAGAGGTGGATATGGTTGGAGAGGTCGGGTGAATGTGATGCGAGTGGAGCGAGGGTGGAATGAAGGTGGCCAAAATGTCATCATAACAAAAAATACACATACATGTATATAATGTATATATATATACACAATTATATACATATGCGATACATATGCGTAGAGTCGTGTGTTTGCAAACCAAAAAACGGGTGGGGGTAGGTAAGTATTGGGGGGAGAGAGCAGCGCCTCCCCTAAAGCAGAATGACAATACCTGTTCTCACACGCAATGCGCTTGAATTTGGTACTCAGGGTTTATGAAATGCAAAGCATGCACCTCGTGAACATGTAGAATGTATGCTGAGGCACAACCGTCTTGGGTGTAAATAGTTTCATTGGATGGTATCATAGTGACGTAGTGTCCTCAAAATTCTATCCAAATATCTCCAAATGTTCAATTGGATAGCACAGGACCAAGAGAAACAGAAGCCAGAGAGCCAAGCTAAAGCAACACAGGCCAAAGGGCCAATTAAACCAAAAGCCAAGAAGTCACAGAAGCCACAGAAACCGAAACCCACGAAAGCCAAAAGCCAAAAGCCAAGAAACCACAAAAGCCACAGAAATCGAAAGCCACGAAAACCAAAAGCCAATCTGCCACAAAATCCAAAAGCAAGGCACAAAAAGCAGCGAGACTGCTGCAAATCAGTCCGTATCAAAACCCATTTTGAGGTGGTATCCCCCATGTTGAAAGACACCCATGTCTGAACCAAAAGAATCAAAACTGCCAAGCCGTGAATGATGGATTACCACAAAATGGATTGATGACCATCCCAAAACAAACTGAACATCAAATTGTTGGTTGATGTTGGTTGTATATCCCATCAATATCCCGATCCTCATAGTAGTTGGCTAAATTCCCATTCTTGGTGAAATACCAATCTCTGCTCATGAAATACGAATTTTGCATAGCTACCCTCTGGTAAACGTTTACATAACTATGGAAAACCACCGTTTTTAATGGGAAAATCCACTATAAATGGCCATTTTCAATAGCAAACTGTTAGTTTACCAGAGGGTATCAATTTTGCATAGCCAAATGCGTATCTGTGCGCCCAATTCCACACAAAAAACCCTCGGAAAACATCCTCCTCACTGCTGGTTGAATCCTCAACATCCCAATTACTGAGATAGCTAGTTAGAATAATTGTACGATTATAAACAATATGTACCCTCTGGTAAATTAACATAGACCCTGAGAATAGCTATTTTTAGACGAAACTAATCTTCCAATCCCTATCTGCCAGGGTCTATGTTAATTTACCAGAGTGTATATGTATAGATACATAGACGCTTTGGTAGTCCAACATGACTTGTTGGAAAATCCACCATCTACAGATCATGTTCACATCAAATATCTCATGTATATATATATATATATATGCTATAGCGAGGATTCTCTTTGCCATATGATTGAAATTCCAGTTTGATTTCAAAACAACGAGTATACACATATACTGTATATATGTATATATATCTATCTAATATCATAGATATGATATCAAGTGTATGTATATATATATGTTGTATAATTATATATATAACAATACAAATCCTTTATATAATCATTATAATATATATTATAATCATGTTTTTTCCACGGGTATCCCCGTCACGGCGTCGTTCACAGCGAGTCGTTCGTTCAGTCGTTCACTTCGTCAAACAACGACGAGACACTCGGGCCGAACGGTTGGCCTTGATCCAATCCTTGTTGGAGGCCTGTGGCAGCAAGGGCATGGGGATATCATGGGATAACATGGGAAGAATCCCGGAAAACGATGGGATCAAATTCATGGCACAACTGGGGAAAAAGTTAGATAAAATATGGAACAAACTATATGGATCTATATGGCTATGGCTCAAAAAACGGGTATGGAACGGTACGCGGTGATCCGGATCGAGGGTATGGATCGGGGGTATGGATCAGGGGGTATGGATCGCCTGTGGGTCCGGGGTATGGATCGGGACCTTACATTTTGAGCTGCAGCCATATGGCTTTTTGATGAACCCGAATCATATCTGTTTCATTGGATTGGTTGAAGGGATATATACCCGTTTCAATGAGGATAGAATGTGGATAAAATATAATGCATTATAATGCGGATTCAACAAGCTACAATGGGGATATCCTGATCGGGATATACGGGATATGAACAAACATTCAACGGATTGCTTTTGTTGGGATTGTTTTTCAGGAAGTAGTCGTTCTTACACCACCAAACATCCGAGTTTCCTGCAGATTTTCCCATCATCCAGTTTTGGGACTATACAACATGTGATAATTACAAGATGATACAAGGATGATATGCCTGGGTATAAATCAGATTCACACAAAAATCACGAAGCTCATTTTTTTTTGGGAGGATTTTCCTAATACGAACCATCATCGACAGTGAGGTGGCTGCTAAGTCGCTCAAGAGTTTCTCAGATATACATTATATATATAAAAGTTGAAGAACCTGCACAAACGACGCCTTTTTGAAGGGGGGCGAATTTGTGGTATTTTGTGATTTGAATTCTGTCCACAATTTCGCAGTGTCACGAAACATATCGGTAGTACATTCTGTGTAGCCTCCGGTCATCTATGTTATAATTTCTTACATATGGTATACCCTGCGGTAATCAAATGTGACAATTGGAAATCCCCTTTAAATGGAAGTTTTAACAGGAAAGTCCCCCTATAAATGGTGGATTTTCCATTGCCATGTTTGATTAGCAGATGGTAGGGCTAGAGTTCGTCCCTTTTAGGGCATCCTATTTGGAGCAGATTCCCCGTTCATGGAATCCATGAGAATTCCCAATATAGTAATATCATCCCCGAACTCATCATCAACCGTTACCCTCTGGTGAACTAACATTGCTAGTGAAAATGGCCATTTGTAGTGGATTTTCCCATGAAAAATGGTGATTTTCCATAGCTATGTTAGTTTACCAGAGGGTATTTAACATTATGTGACTCATGTATCATATATCCCCGATATGTTTGATTTCTTCAGTCCTAACATGTTCTAACACCCATCGATGATGGTTAAATTCCCATGTTTGGCTATCTGGTTCATAAATGCACCATCACCCCATCACATTCCAGGTTGGAGTTTCTCAATGTTTGTTGGTTAAACCACCATTTTGATGGTTGAACCACCATTAAGTCTTGATTCAGCCAAAAATGGTGGCATAATGGTGGCTTAACTTCAACAAAATGTGATTTCACGAAAATTTGAATTCTCTACTCCTCAAAGTAGCCAACCAAGATTTTATTCTCGTAGAAAAGGATCCAATCGAATGCGGAATTCGATTCGTCTTGCGCCTGTCGAAGGCGGCGCTGCTGCAAGGCAAACCACCGGTCCTGTGCTGAACTCCCCGGGTCGAACGTGATCCCCAGGGTGTCGTGTGAGTCATATCCTCGGGTAAACTAACAGTTTGCTATTATAGAAAATGGTTCATTTTGTTTGATGATTTCGTTGTTAACAAAAAAATTGAACATGGTCTGTGAAAAGGCTATTTTGTTTTCTTTGGAAATGAATAAATGACTGGGCCAGAAACTGGATCACAACCCTTTGAATTCGGTGATTCCTTTGGATCATTTTTGGATCATGTCCTCCTTACACGTCAGCCGGAAAGTTTTGACGGCGAAGTTTCTTTTCACACCAACCATTCAAAGGTGCATCCTCGCAACTGGGTAAACTCACTATGTCTCATATATTATGTTAGATATTATATATACATACCGAACAAAAAATAGAATTTACGGAATATTATAGTGGAATATCCCCATATCTAGCTCTGGTACTATGGCTTATAGACATTCATACACCACTTACTAGTTGGGATGCACATTCAAGTATCATTCATGCATGCTATGTCCCCATGTTTAGTTGATGTCCCATATGTGCCAATCCATGTTTTACCATGTTGCACTTTGGATTAGATAGGTTATCATGGGATTGTGCGAATGAAGTTCACACCAAACCGCAATCTTAATGGGGAAAATTGTGAATAATGAGTGAAATTCTGAAGGGCATAGGATTGATGACGCCCACATACCATCCAGCTTGGCCATGGCCCATATTGGAAATCATCCCCAGAAGTGAACTTGCTAGATGACATGGCTATGAAAACCATCAAATATGAGGGTTTCACCAGCGAACGTGGGGATACAGTATATTAAAGGAGTAATCAAAACCTCTGTGAAAATGGTGGTATGACCATTCCCCCAAAAAGAATCGAGCAATTGACCAAAATGCTTTGACCGTGGCTACCGTGTTTGTCATGTTTCATCACCATCTCGACTCGATCGGTTCGGTTTCTCCATGTCTTGATCGTCGCTTTCCATTGAGCAGGTGGAACCCGTCTGATGCCGAACACCATGTGGCTTTGTCAATGAGGCCCAAATGCACAGGAGCATCATCTTCCCATTTGGCCAAGAGATGGGGGTATGTGTTATGCTGCATTTTGGGATTATATAAATTCATACCCTCCGGTAATCAAACGTGGCAATGGAAAATCCTCTATAAATGAAGGTTTTAATGGGAAAACCATCTATCAATGGACGATTTTCGATTGCCACGTTTGATTACCAGAGGGTAAATGCACTTGTTGAGTCTGGATATATTGTCTGCATGGATCAAAATTGTGTTCACTGATTCGATATGCGAAAATGGCCAAAATCTGCAGGTCTTCCGAGTCTTAACATACTCCCCAGCTAATGAACATAGAGATGGAAATTTCCCATTCGTTCAAGGATTATCCCATATGTTCGAAAAAAACAATGGGACTTTGCAAATAGCCATGCATTTACCAGAGGAAATTCCCGAAAAAAAAACATTGTTTTCGAATGTTGTCCACAAATCCCAGAACATATACCAGTAAATCCCCCTTGTCCCTGGTTGTTTTTACAGCCTCAGCGCATCGTTCAGATCCATCCGTCATCCGTCCTCCAGATCGATTGTCGCCCGACCCAGTGGAACATGCGAGGACGCCCAGCTGCTCTTGCTCCGCACCTTGTAGGGAGATCAGGTGCTCTATTCATCTCTCTTCTGGGGTCATCCCTTGAAATTTGTGGGTCCAAGGTGAACCATGGCTTTCACAAACAAACAAGGGCGGCGGACCCAAGGGCCAACGATGTCATGTGATCCTCTGGGTGAAACTTGCATCATGAGACACTCTGAATCAACAAGCACTGTGCGGATAAGAGCCACAAGCATGCTTCATGCTTGGTTGGTGGCACCCCGCTTCCTCTTCTTGCTACCAACTTTTTAGAATATGAGATCATGAGCACAGACACTTGCCATATTTGCAGCATTTTTTGTCATGTTCAGACGGAGTCTATGCCAGGTTGTCCACTTTTTGCCTTTCTGTGAAAAATATTGAAAAATGTCTTTCTGTCCCAGGCAAGCTGACGATGCAGAGCATCCAGACTTTGGCTCATCACAGAAGTTCTCTAGAATCTTTGTCTTCTTCAAAATCATGTGACACATGTGTTGTCCACATACAAAGAGATTGGTGGCACCTCCCTTCCTCCCCTTGCCACCAGCTTCTAGAAATCTCCGTCTTTGCAGCCAAAATCCATGCATTTCATACTTCAAGGGAGATTCCAAGAATTCCTATACCAAGAAAATAAATCCACTTCGCGGTGGTTCCTCCACTCACCACACCAAGAGTTCAACCATCAACCCCAACCTGGTGAGGTTGATGTGCCATTTGCAGCTTGTCTCACCATGCACAAGGTGGGGCCCCGAAGATATGGTGTTTTGTTGTTTCAAAACTACGATCTCTAGGATCTCTAGGCTTTGTGCTGGTATCTAGTATCAGAGAGGTGTGACATGAGGTCATTCTGAGCCAAGCACCTCGATGGACAGCAAGGCCTCACCCAACAGCAGAGCATCCATCCTGGCGAAAAATGATGGAACGAGGACTTGCATCAAACACGTGGATTTGTGGAATGATTTAATATGTTTTATAAATATGATGTAATAGGTTTTGGGAATATTTAACATGTGGACTTAAGATGTTTTTGAATTGGTAAAAATGTGGATTTGACGTTGAAAACACTGGTCAATACAACCATGATACGTATAATAGATAGTGTTTTGAGTCGATCATCTTTTTATCAAATAAAAGGCTCTTTATTTGAAATTCCTATTCACCCTTACTCGCCCAGCCAAGCCCCGCTGAGGAGAAAGACTCAAAAGCCTGCTCTGTTTGATCATTGCTATATGGGAATGGGGTCAAAATCTGGATATCAGTAACCCCAAAATCGGGATCAAACATGTGGAGCCATATCCAAACGTGTCACTATGGAAGTATCTATGCTTTAAAATGCTCTAGCTTTAGGTTGAACCCATATCCACTTCCGCATGATAACACCAGGATGGTAATGCAGTCCAAAGTCCAAAGAGCTATTGAATGATGTTTGAAACATCCAAATTTCATCAACATGGGACATGTTCGGAACGCTGGGATACTGAAATATATGGCGGGTGTAGTACCTGTAACACATTGACACCAAGTCAAGTGACTGGATACTCCAACCAGAACATTGACACAGTACACCGGTAATCGTGGCTAGCTGGAAAATGGCTTGCTACTTCGGTGATTTTCTAGAATGGACAGTATCAAAACCTGGGTCACTCCAAAATCGTACCCTCTGGGAATGACTGTGAGAGTCTGAGAACTGGACAAGCACCATGAAATTTAGGAGGTAAATCATCAAGTTTCTGCAGCGATCCTAAATTACCAGAGGGTAATTTTCATGATTTCGTTTCTGTGAGAACTTGCTGAAAACCCAACAAAAATCATTTTTAAAAAAATGTTTGCTTCCAATGGTGTATCATCATTTTCCCGCAGACGTGGGACCACTTTGCTCCAAGTCTCAGCACTGAGCTGTAGATGTCAAAGCCCCGGCCATCGGCTTCATAGACCTTGCGGCGCCCTCATAGGTACCATGGGATCTAAAGCCCAAGGTGGGATTGAACTATGGTTATATATGGTTATATAGTGTTATATAGTTATGGTATGTTATGGTTGTTTCTGGTGGAACTAGTACATAAAAGTTATGGAACTACAACTATGGTTATATCATGTTATATTGGTTATATAGTTAACTATGATATAACCCCCTATAACTATGGTTATATCAACCACTTCTTAGTGGAACTGCACCCCGAGTATACTGTTGGCAAATGTTCATAGCCTTCTCTGGTTTTATTCGGTACCATCATGCCATGATTCACTGTACAATGCTGTACCCAACAGTTCGTTTCCAGTGAAAAAAAAAACGAAAACGAAACTTTAGATCCACCATGATCCACCCATGCATTGGTGGAACCAAATGATAGGGGATCGGGGATCAGGAATGGTATATTCGCAGGGACGGCACAATGCTGTTCAGAAGAACTGCTGGGAGAAATCAAATGGATCTTTAACATACTGGTGCTTAGTAGGGAATGGGGGAATGACCATTATAATGACCATTAATAATCATCCCCCCCATTCCCCACTAAGCACAATCAATTTGTTATAATTCCCTTGTCATGGGACATCCGACATCCGTTGATGTTGGTCGACGCTTCGACCAGCAACCTCTTCCCCAAGGTCGTCGTGACTGGAGTGCGACCATGGGACATTGAAAAGATGGTCAAACATCTCTTAGATTCACAAGCCCCTAAAAAAGATATTGGAAAAACAGAATCCCCGAAACCAAGTAGACTTATTATTTTTCCGGCTTGCGGGTTACACTATATAGATGTGTTTTTTCTGATATGTCGCGTGAATGTATTCTGTTTTATGAAAAAAAATAGATGTATCCGCATTGCCCAATTACTTCAAATCCCATGGTTTAACGCATCTATTGGTTTATGTAATCATAGAGATATCAGTTTATGTGAACATATACATGTTTTACGTATAATTGTTGAGCGTATGCAAACAACATTTAATAAACATGTAAACATATCATATAGGGTTTATCTTCCTCCGTTTAAGCAACAACAAACAATTGAGCTGTGTTCTTAAAACCGGATTTCACAGCGCATGGATCGTGATTGGGTAGAATAAGACCTAAAAAAAAGACACGTTCTATCCTTTGTATCACCATATTTCTGGGGTTGATCGCCCAAAACTGGCTGAAAACTCCACGTTTAATTCATCACCCAACCATCAACCGAACATCATTTATCAACTATATATTCCCAGACGGGGTCAAAATTGGGTACCCCAAGAATTAGATGGTTGATAGCAAACCTATACCAAAATCTGTGGTCACATAGGGCTTACATGTTGACCCATCCCATCCCCATATTCGATTGAAGATCCTTTCTACTTGCAGCTAAATGGTATTAGATCACAACAAATCCTACTATATAGTAGTTATCAGTGAGTTCTCAGCCACTATTGTTTGATGATAAATGGATTTGTCTGAAAATAGTGTAGCCCTAAACCCGATGGTTTGTCTGATCATGTTCATTCATTTTCTCTATGAAATGGCTATCATTGGAGGTCTACCCCATTTCCAGACACACCCAAATTGGAGGTATTTCCATTTCCACTATTGTTTGATGATCATGATACTTAACTAGTGTTAACTGATAGTCATAATTGATTTAACAATATATAGTTTTACAACTAGCATAGTTATCAACTATTGTTTGATGTCAATCATCAGCCCGGGACACCGTGGCGTCGAAGGTCTTCTCCGTGGCCACTTCCGATCGGTTGTCCTCGCGTCCGCTGAGGGACATCACCTGGCAGCGCCGGAGCGATCCAGGGGAAGGTCCAGAGTGGAACGAGACCCATCCGTTGACGTGGACATTTCACGGGAATTCAATGGGATGTAATGGGAATTCATTGGGATATATTGGAATTTGATGGTATCTAATCGGATTGAATGGGAAGTTAATGGGAATCTAATCGGAATCAAATGGGATTGAATGGGATGTTAAGGAGAATGGGAATTCATGGGTTTTGATGGCATCGAATGAGATTTAACAGAATTTAATGGTATCCAACGATTGGAATCTAACAATTTTATGATGGTTGGTCTTATGATGGTTGGTCTTATATGGTTGGTTTTATACCCCCACCCCAATATAAAACATGGGATGACAATTAGTATGCAGCTTTGATTTAAACATTGATCAGGATATATAGCCAACAACATGACAGTCCAGCTTTTTCAAACATGGGGGATAGACCCCAAACGACCCCAAGATATGGCCATTGAAACCTCGTGGACATGATGATAAACTAGTGTGTGGGTTCTAAGTTTTGAGACAACCATACAGTTTCACTAGGGTTTACCTAAGGCTACTTCACCCAGTTTTGGCCCTTAGGGGGCCTTTTCTTGGATGAAGCAGTGCAAGAACAACTTCGGCAGGATAGCAACCCAAGATGTCTTCAGGTTCAAGTACTATCTCCGGGGCTCCCCAGGCTCATCAAAAACAGGAGGGAATATTCATGTGCTGTCTGGCGGCCGCATCTGCATAGTTCTGGCTGAAAACTGAGGGCATTTAGGGATGATACCCTCTGGTAAACTAACATAGCTATGGAAAATCACCATTTTCAATGGGAAAATCAACTATAAATTGCCATTTTCAGTAGCTTGTTAGTTTACCAGAGGGTACCCCCCCAAGCCCCCATCGTTGACGTCGAACAGCGACGCGAGGTCATGATCAAATTCAGATACCCTCCGATAATCAAAAATGGCAATGGACAATTCCCGATTTGTAAATGGGTTGTCCATTAAAGCCTCCAGTTGTAAGGGATTTTCATGGATTTTCCAGCTAGCCACGTTTAATTTCTGGAGGGTATTTGCAATGAATCCCAGAGCTGATTTGTGGCCTCCCCAATAGAAAAACCATCGGTCACTGTGAAATCAAGAGAAGTTGCTATAAATCTATAAATTGTTCAGATTTTGGATTGCTAGTTGTTGCTAGGGACATCTAAATCAAAGCCAAAGTTTTGATCCACCTCAATGGATACGTAAGAACTCGATCGTGACCCCTGTATACTAGGTGTAATAGGTTAGGAAAAGACCCCAAAACTTGCCAAAAGATCCTTTACCATGCCTGCAAAATTCATCACTCGAGGAGCAAGATTTCTGTATTTGTCTGATATCGTGAAAATGTAGGTCCTAGCCCTAGCATTTACTTTACACAGTCTGATCATTGACAATCATCATCAGCCCAAATCAACCTCATCTTCGTGAAAGGACTTACACACCCAGATCCAATCAACAGCGGCCGAGGACGAGTATCTCTGAAGCCCCAGTATCATTTTGTGTATACCTAATAAGGGACGATGTATATTGACCCCTTTTATGCTTGGCTAGGGGGGATGGTTTAGGATTGCTGTAGTAGCTGTTGATATCCACTAACATCCATTCATAATCCTATCCGATGACTACATCTCGCAATATCCATTGATAAAGGTAGTATTTTACATTGACAATCAACATGATATCCCAAAACACATCATATTCTTAGATATACCACGTGTTTGATGGTTTGCTATTGGTTCTTAAGCTTACTATGGTAATAAACACAATGCTAAACCTGTTTTTGCTGGTAAATACCCAACCTACCACTGTCCATGAAACACTCAACAACCACCCTTGCAACCGGACGACCACTTGCACGTCGTTCAGGGACACGTTGGAATCCTGTGCACAGCGCGGTTTGATCCTAGCTGTGTCCAAAACTAGGATGGCCAATCTTCAAAACCCTGCATGTTTCTTGAAACCGGTGAATATATCCCTATCTACTGCAAAACAAGACTACCAAAGTATACTAAAGTACCCATCCAATGTTTACAGAGCAGAAAATGGACATGGAAGTGGGGAAACTGAAAATGATAAACCAAAGTTTCAATCAATGGAGTACACCTCTCAAATCTTACATGTGCGACGGTCAAAACTCAATTCATGTGGTGAGGTCATGGCATCGCTTCACAAGGCCCCCTATCGCTACACACAGTCTCAGCACCGTTTTGCGCATTNTTGACTGTTGAAGTGAGATTGGCAAAGGCATGTACGAGCTGCGGAAAGAGAGGAAAGGAAGAGAAGAAACGGAAAAGAGGAAAGGGAAGAAGAGAGGAGAAGGGAAGGAAAAGAACAGGGAAGAGAGGAAAGGGAAGAGAGGAAAAGGAAGAAGAGAGGAAGAGGAGGGGAAGAGGAAAGGGAAGAGAGGAAAGGGAAG
>BGPT01003068.1:8954-28855 GCA_003297045.1 Symbiodinium sp. clade C Y103 | reverse complement strand
AGAGGAAAGGGAAGAAGAGAGGAAGAGGGGAAGAGGAAAGGGAAAGCAGGAAAATGAAAAAAACAAACGCAAATTCAATTGAATTGTATATATATATATATGATATGTGTATATATATATATGACTTCCATGAAGATGTTTGATGTGATGATACAGGGGACTGCCTAGTTAGGTGGATTTTGGGTATCGCTTCGGGTATCGAGGGGTANTATATATATATATGACTTCCATGAAGATGTTTGATGTGATGATACAGGGGACTGCCTAGTTAGGTGGATTTTGGGTATCGCTTCGGGTATCGAGGGGTATCGCTGCGGGCATCGCTACAGAGACCTGGAAAATATTTTATCTCAGGGGTATGCCAATGGTAAGATTCTTGCAAGGGGTGCCAGTTGCAGTTCTATTCCTGGGAAATGGCTTTGGTGGGCAGGTCTTTTTTAACCAGAAATGGCTACAATGGGAAGGTTCAATCATAAACAACAATTAAAAAGAGGNGTCTTTTTTAACCAGAAATGGCTACAATGGGAAGGTTCAATCATAAACAACAATTAAAAAGAGGTATCGCTTCACAAGGCCCCCTATCGCTACACACAGCAAATCACATATTTTGAGTAGTGACGGCGGATCCTAATTGAAACCTTTCATAGCGTCTTTTGATCATCGCACACATGTAACCTGAAACATGGGGTCCCACAGATGATCCTGCTACTAGGTACTGGTACTGGATATGGCCCTTGTTGGGTTCATTCCAGAAAATCCCGCAAACGAGTCTCAAACCATGCGATTTTGGGAGGTGATTTTGAACCCACAACTAGGGTTTCTGCAGCTTCCCAAGGTTCCCCTAAATCCCATCAAAATTGACAAACCTCATCCATTTTCCCCGTGAGGGACGCAAAAAAAAACAAAATTCTCTACTTCGTGTGATCCCAAAAGCAAAATAGACATCCTGACATTAAATCCTGACATAAATTCTGACATTTATGGCAAAATGTCACGTGACATATATCCTCACAGCTACTTACACCCATCCCGCTCGACAGCTTGTGGCTTATACCAAGCCCCTGCTGATCTTACCACCATTCTTCAAGATTGACCCCCAACTCTTGATGCAAAGCCATACCCGCCCCCCAACAATGTCCAATTGGGAAAATTAGAATAGCCGGTCAGGTATACCATTTATCACTTACTTATTGGGTGTAAAAGGGAAGTTGAACCACTTCAGTTGAACCGCTGGAGTGTGACCAGTTCAGTTCAACCCCTCTTTTTGATTGACCAACTAATAGGAAAGGGAAACTGTACGAAAATCCCAAGAGTTGTCCGATTCTCAGCGGATTTCCCCATTCCCAAAACAGAGAGCCACATCTGGAAACCCGGCCCAGTGGGTGCCCGCACCAAAAGAAGGCCGCGGACAGTGAGCACGTTGATTCTCATCTTGATGTTACTTTGCACCTGCGTTACAGCTTCGGCTTCGGGGTAGTTCAACGGTTGATCCCCGGAAGATTAATGTGGTAAACCCAATGGCATAAAGCGACGAACATGGTTGGTCAATGGGATGGTTTATTATTGTATATTAATAGTGGGTTTCCCACAGAAGTACTTGGTCATGATCATCATCCGATTTTCAGAGAATCCCTGATACACCAATTAGTAATAATTAGTATCATAATTCCCTATATAAACCAATCAACAGAGGTTGTGTTGGTTTCATGGCTCAAATGGTCAATGGGAACTCAACGCCTTGCGGCCCACATCCTGGATTTGAGGTCTGCAGGGTTTTTTCAACTAGAAACCTCCAGCTGGCTAAAGGAAAAGAACGCTATGGACATAGGTTGCATTTCCACATACGAATTTCAATTATTCCTATTTTTCCACTTCTTTGCATGTTTGACGCATTTCAAGCAGGTGTGTCCTTGGACAAGCTAGTTCACCCCCTGAGAAGTCATCAACCACATCGACCAGCGAACAGACAGGGGAAGCTTCGGCTGTCTGTTCGCAGTTTGATGAGCCATGTATCAAACTTGAGGCATCTTGAGGCAATGTAAAGATAACACGTGGCAACCCCCAGTCATAGATGCCAAAAAGTTGAAGACTGATCATCTCTCACATCCCGGTTTCAGTTTTTCGGCATCTGGGGACCATCTTAGTGGATACCTTAGATACCTATGCCTATGCACAAACAGATACAAGAGATAAACACCTGTGAATGAAAGAGTGTATCTCGTAGAATTGCCATCAGTTTTCTATAGATATAATATATTATATACTAATATATTTATATATACTTATACACATTTTGAGAGATACATCTGGAGATACATGTACCAAAATTATCCAAAATTCACTTCTTCACCTTCAAAAACCCATGGTAAAAAAAAGAAAAACATCCCTGGCGGTGGCGCACCCATAGGTGCGACCAGGGGAGCAAGCTGGTGTCCTCCTTATTCACATTCGGTTCCTGACCCAAGGTGCAGGAAATCTGTTCATCACGACAGATGGTGCTGTTTTTTTTGCTATAAATGCACCAAAAATCCGTGGCGCACTGACTCTATGACTTTGAGTCACCCCATCTATTGACATATTTTAATAATATGAAAATGGGGATGAAAAGAAAATTTGAAAGTACGTTTTTCGAGCGGAACATGATGATTAACCCAGGGGTGGGGTATCCAGTTTTCAGACCAAGTCACCTAGTTCATCAAAACAAATGTAACCCTGGTTTGGGGTCACCTCACTGAAGCTATGAAGGATTGGAATCATCCTCCCGTGCAGGTGATCATAGAATATCATCAAATGTTAACTCAAACATGGTCAGAAATGGCTAGGTTACACTTAGAGCTGGTTTTTCTGGCTTCCCAACTATCCCCAATGGGTGAAAATGTCCCGAGGAAAATGCTGCCAGAAATATCCCAAAATTGCAAACATGACCTATGTCGATCTGTGTCCATGTTCAACCTCATAAGACTGATCAAAAAAATGATCTGGGGATGATTCTGAGGTTCACCATGCACAAATTCAACGTAGAATCCAAGCTTGAATCACCATTTCCAACAAAATAGACACTTTTGGTTGTGCCAGCTGGAAATTTGGGACTGGTTTGCGCTTGAATCCCTGCAAAAATTTTGGCCCCTTAAATATGTTGTATTCCAAACTTTCGGAAAACCCACCAAATCTGATGTTCGATCCCTGTTAAAGCTGTGTTTTTTGGGGATGGATCAACACCTTTTTATTCACATATTTGGGGGAATCAACATCCATAACATCCAGAAACCAGCAATTTTAGGGTACCTACCCGGACCGGTACCAGGTATCATCTCGGCACCCGACCTCCTCATAGGACCTGGCGGGCGGTGTGCATGTTTGTCAATTCCTCAAATCCAAGCAGTGGGTGAAAGAAAACCATGTAGTTGAATAAATAAATAAACAAATGAATAACTAGCCCTGTCCTAAAATGTTCCAAACCTAAGTCTTTTCATGCGTTACTTTTCCCATCTAGAATCGCCCTTGCGCCTTCTTGCGCGCCCCATGTTTTAGCCCAAAATCATAATATCCGAATACTAATTCTAGCTACTTTGCATCTCATGAGGCATGCTTGGCGCGCGTGACATTTACATTGGGGATGCAGTAGGTAGTGGCAGTAGCAATAATGTCAATGAGAGCAGTGCAAATATTATAAGCATCAGTATATATAAGTAACATATGTATTGGTCAGGAGTATAAAAATGATTACGATGTACTAAAATCAATTGACAAAAAATGATTCCAAAAGGGTGTTTTGAGGTTGGTAAAACGAGTCCCCGCTAGTGTTGGATGAAGCTGGATCACCCATTGGAAAATCCCTGGACGGTGGGATTTCTCTGCCTGGAGATAAATATACCTTTCCTCCAAATACGCTACGATCTTCAAAAAGTCGCAAATTGACGCAACATGATGCAATGTTTCTCAAGCGGAGAAACACACAAACCTTGACACAGAATCATGAAACCGTGAGTTGCTCACAGGATTTTTCTTCTATCTCAACATCTGGAATGCTCACCAAGTTCAGCTCATCCAGCGGCCATTGGCTCCATATCTTCTGTGGCTTTCGCATGGCATCCCCAGCAGCGTCAGCATCAAGGCGGTGAGCAAGTGGAGGCGTAGCATCAAAATTGAGAACAGCTTGGGATGTAGTACAGTATATATATATATATTATATATATAAGGTATATATATAATATATATGCATCTGCAAATATCAATATATTGCCATGCCAATATACAATAGACCAACAATATAGTCTAATATCAAGATATATCAAGCTGTAATATATTCTTGGTATGTATCAGGAAACTAAGTTGATATTTATCTTGATATCATGTTAGCTGAAACCTAGCGGCTACTAGCGTAATTATCAAGATACCTAGGCAGAGGCGAACGGTCCCCGACCCCCACCGCTCGCATCAGCGTAGCAATATGTAGCAATAAGCAACCATAGCAAATTGAAGAGTAGTCAGTGAGCAAGTTCAACTGTAAAGTGAGGTGAGCTAATACAGAAATCATCAGAAATCCGGGAAGAGATGCCAGATTGTGATCTTACGAATTACTGTGCGACCGGGCACTGCTGCCACTGTCATTGAATTGGCATCTTGCAACTACGGCGTGTCTGTTCCCACTGGTCCAACTATTTGCGCATTCCAGTTGAGTCAATGGTACCTAACCTGTCTAAAAGATTCTAGAAGTACAGAAGTGAAGACATTCCATATTAATATCTCTGGCTTAAAGCGGGGTGCACAGCACATAGAAGTTTGCTCAAAATTGAGAGGGATTGCCCGTATAGAAATGGAAATGCCGACCGCGGATGGCACAACCCTGTTGGTTTCCCGAATTGCCGCGGGATGGCACTCCTGTTCCCATTCATTGATCCAGGGGTCTTTCCAGGAATTTCTGGGGCACAAAGTGGGTCTACTTCCATGCGACATGGATGCTCTGTCGTCTCATTTAGGGTCAACCCAGCTTGGCAAAGCCTCATTGCATCTGATGGGGTTCCCGCTTAGATAATCCTACACACTTGAAGTGTGATTGGACCCACACCATTCAAATCCCCAACATGGGAGCTGAATCCCATGTCAAGCATCATTGGTAATGTTCCAAACGTGCTGAGGATGTGAGGACTCTGACTTGGATGCTAACCATATATAATTGCGCTGCGAAGAAAGAATCCTGTCATCAGACTCAGACTCAAGGTATTACTTTTTAGAACAATGTCATAAATACCATGCAGAATGCATGATTTATCATAATTGTTATTCTTATAGAATCCCATATGTAACACCATGATATATTGCACAAGATCAGGCTACACCTTGGATTGCAGACTTGCCCTCCCGCACCTCCTTGTTCCCATCAACACCTCGAGAATTTTATATCCTGAGCAGTCGACTCTGTTGTTCCAGGCTAAGATATCCAAGAATTGCATCGGGCAGGGCGACATGCCCAATCATGGGCTCAATCTTCGTCGTCTATCAAGGAGGATGTCCATTTCCATGATTCAATGAGAAAACCTACTAAGATTTGGTGGTTCTACTCTGAAGTGTGCTACGTTCCCTGTGAGCTCTCTACTTTCATATTACTGTACAGTCCTATGGCTTGCATCCCTTGCTTAGATGTTTCTGGGTAAGTTGAAGAAAGAACATCGGAAATTGCCTCAGCATCTGAGTCGTGTCATCTTCGTTGCGAATCCGCAGTTCGTCAAACGACAGTCACTCATCCCAAAAACATCAATCATGGCCAATCTTAGATACCACACGTTCTACTTTCTTTTAAACTATTACTGTAGTCATTGGATTGGTTTAAGGGAAAATTTACAGGAAACCATGGATTTTGCCATCAAATATAGAGGTTTCCTGTAAATTTTCCCATTAACCCATCCAATGATGTAGTTAGGCAGATGTAGACAGTAATATGATCCCCACATGCGACAAACGCTTCAAGGGATTCACCCATCCAAGGTGTCCCCAAACGTGACAAGCGGCCACTTTCTTCCTTCACTTCTTCTTCCACACCCATGACCTGCCAGGGGGTTCTCAAGTCATAGGGATCCCCAAGTCACCACGCTTGTTTCAACACTCAAATGGTCATTCATGACTTGGACGGTTTAGGGGTTTACCATGGTTTACCCCCCATCTTAGGAAACCTCCATTTTAGCAGGAAATGGTTTGGCTGGGAGCCCCCCTTACCAATCAACCAGGGTTCATTGTTTTCCAGGGTGGACATACTGAGCAACGGCTTTTATTTGGTGAAGTGAAGAGTAGTCGTGGGGTGCACCCCGGCTTGTGAAAAGCAGCGTATGCATATTGCAAAACAAGGTAGGAACACCCCGAGAACGAGGTAGCCATTGCATGCAAAGCGCTTAGCTATCAAAAACAAGTGCCGATTTGGAGTACGGGGTCAGGCCCCCCAAAAATGGTACGAGAATGGAGAACGAGATAGGAACACTCGGTCGATTGTGTGATGTACCACATACTTTCTGCGACTCATGTCTTAACATCGTTGCCAATTTAATTTTGGACAGACAACGGTAATCAACCTACTTTCGCCATCTTTCGCCAAGGTTTCTTAGTCCTGATCCCAATCCACTTGCTTCCAAGGGTATGGATGATCCTTAAATAAGATGATATAAGCAACAAGTGGATATACTGTCCGGTAATCAAACACGGCTGGCTGAGAAATCCATTTCAATGGGAAAATCATCCGTAAATGGTGGATTTTGGGTTGCCATGTTTGATTACCAGAGGGGTAAGAGACCTTAGAAGTTGTTTACAGAGAAAAGCGCGCTGCCAGGACAACCCGTTCTGTTTGTAAACAGGTCATGACATGTCACAAGCCTGTTAGCCAAATAGAAATCGTGGCTCCTCAGGGTTCCTCCCACTGGTTCTTCTGTCAGGCCCCGGCCCCCTAATCCCAGTGGTGTAGCTAAGCATACATACAGACTAGAGCCATTTGTTGTTGATACCCATCTACAAGGTCAAATCCTAACTCTTCCAAAAGCTAAATAGTTCAAAAACTCCAGCTCTCCTCAGCTCTCCATATATATATATATGTATATATATATATTATATTATAATATATATATAATATATTATATATATATATATAATTCACTCATAATTTCCATATGATTTCCAGGATGTGTAATGTGTCCCCTCCAGTATTGTCAGTTCCATGGCTTGCTGGAAAATCGCCCAGCCATAGTTTGATGCGAACTAGACCTCCATTCATACAGGGTGGTACCCTCCAGTTCTGTTTATTGGCTTATTGTTGGCTTATCCATTTTGTTACCTCGATCATCTAGTTCTGAGATAATCCCATAATACTACAGCAATCTTATCACTGTTGGGATATGGAGGTTTTAAATCTCCATACACCATATTCTGTTCGATATGGCCTCCAGGAAACTGACATAGACCCTGGCAGATAGAGCTTGGAAGATGAGTTTCCACTAAAAATGGGTGATGTTCAGGGTCAAGCTGTGAATTTACCAGGGGGTACCCTCTGGTAAACTAACATAGCTATTGAAAATTGCCATTTATAGTGGATTTTCCCATTAAAATGGTGATTTTCCATAGTTATGTTAGTTTACCGGATGGTAATCCCTTTAATCACTGTAAAAAATGATCCCCATAAACCCCAAAAATCCCACACGAACCCAGCCTGTGAGACGGTCACATGGCCTTTCAGGAGGCATGCCTGGCAGGGAGGGGGTGCAATTTTTTGGTGATTTCTAGGGAGAAATACCCTCCGGTAATCAAACGTGGCAATGGAAAATCTACAATTCATAGATGATTTTCCCATTAAAACCTCCATTTACAATGGATTTCCAATTGCCACGTTTGATTACCAGAGTGTAACTGGATGGAAATGGGGATCGAACAGCATAAAACAAGCATGTTTTTGATGGAAAATTGAGAAGATTCAGCAGTCGATTTTTATGAATAAGGACAGTTATTTGGATGTTGTCAAACCCTTGGTACCTATGGATGGCCATCCTCGTAACATGGTATTATAGTAGGTTTTGGTGCATCCCAATTTATGAGGAACATGGGGTCCTCTGGGTGGTTTCAAGCCATCTCAAACATACGCTCGGCACTGGAGATGAAATCATCCCAAATATATATATATATACATATATAGGAGAGCATGAAAATGTCTGAAAGTACCTTGTCTTGATGGTAAGGTTCAAGCACCCCAAGATTCAGATGTTGGAGACTTTAACTAGCCGTGCTTAAAATGGCGACATCCTCTCATGCGGAAATAAGCGTTCAAGGGATCCGTAGTTCTCAGGGGCAGAAACACTCATCAAGGTTGGCGGGGATGAACATCTTGAAAATGTCTTGTTAATTCCGCGGATTGCATCAAGGCATCTCCTGGTCGTTGGCAACTATCCACCCACCTACAGTATGTCACAATGGAGGGACTTCCTGAAATCTCCAGAATTTGTTCACGAAAGAAGTGCAGGACACCCTCAAAACTCATGTCCTGTTAGATGGCCTTGGAAAACCAACCATGCTTTTGCTTGAGGTCCCTAAGGTTGCACTCCACGTTTTTGAAACTATGATCCAGCATCTGCAGTTTACACCCCTATGTTGTTGGATATCCTCCCAGGATCCATCACTTGCGGTTGTCAGGTTCCCATAGGTTCAAAGCTTCTCGACGAAATATCTAGTTGAAAACCGGAGCATGACTTCCATTGGATTTGTCCACGTTCAACCCAGAAGCTCGAATCTTAACGGATTAAAATCTCTAGTCCCTATTCATTCTAAGTAATTTTCTGAAGATATACCCTCCGGTAATCAAACAGTGGCAATGGAAAATCATCCATTTAACCCTCTGGTAGTTTAACATAGCTATTGAAAATTGCCATTTATAGTGATTTTCCCATTAAAAATGGTGATTTTCCATAGCTATGTTAGTTTACCAGGGGGTATAGTTCATCTTCCCAGCTCTAAACCTCCATGGCTACTTCTTGGATTCCAGTTCCATGGATCCCTGGCAACCCACGGTTCAGAAGCCTAAATCAAAGGTGGGAAATCCCCGTGGCCAAAATGGAGCTTTTCATGGGAAAATATTGGAAAATGATCTACAAAACAAAGGATATACATGGGGACTTATCATGACTCATCCATTCCCATGTTTGATTACCGAAGGCTAATCCTCGTTTGTAAATGGTAAGGTCTGAACAAGGGCCCCCTTTCTTACTGTGAGACAAACCCACCTTGAACTGAAAGCCCTCAATGCATTCTTTGAGGGAAAATTGAAACCAGACTGTTCATCTTTTTCCATCTGTTTCCCATCAAATACTGTGTCCTGCACATTTTATCACCGATTCCGGGAATCAATGGATTGACCTACACTCCTGACAAACTAGCATGGATATGGAAAAATCACTCTTCCGTTTCTTTAGGAAATTGATCTGAAAATTATGGGTGTTTTCAATTCAAGGACTGACCAAACCATGAGGTTGCGCCTTTTGCTTGTCGGAGGTGATCATGGGCTGCCTGAAGATTCGAAGAAGTTGAGCCACCCATCCAAAAAATCGTTTGGTTTCATCGTTTGAAACAGGGGGAAATCATCCTTTCATCCTATCGCTAAAGGTCCTTGGTATTCTTCGGGGGCGGGGGGGGGGGATTAGAAAGTTGTAGGAAAAGCACTAAAGTATCTAACATGAAGACCTCTAAGCAACAATGATGGGGATTTCACCGAAGCAACATAACATCGTGATTTCATCATCTGATGTTGAGAGGTGAGTAGTCCAGTCAAAAAAAAAACATACCTGTTGAGAAGCAAGTATATTGGCAATTGTAAGCATCAAGTGTCCTATTTTGCGGGGTCCAGAATGGATTGACCTGTCCAGACATGAACTATCCCTGATTCTATTTCTAAAATCAGCCCAAATTTGTCTTTTCGAACAGGGAAAACCATGGTGAAAAGGGCTACTGACACCCCTGCAAAGACATCAAGGAAGACCTTCCAACTTCCTCGCGCCTGAGGTTCATTTGGCGCATCAAGAAGAAGTGCCTCGTGATAGTGCGGTCGCGATCCGGCAACGGAGAAGGACCAGAGTCAAAGGTGTACCCTTTGGGTCCCGGGCTTGAGGGGAGTTTTCTGATTGTCATTTCTGAGTCTTGAAAAACTGAGAATTAGGGATCGTGGGGTAGATGTACCCTCTGGTAATTTAACATAGCTATTGAAAATGGCCATTTATAGTTGATTTTCCCATTAAAAATGGTGATTTTCCATAGCTATGTTAGTTTACCAGAATTTGGGTATAGGTCAAAACTATCAATCCCCGAATAATGGATGCCTCAATGGCAGAAGGAACCCAACTGGTCCATTTCACGATGGTTAAACCCCCTTGAAGAATGACTAAACAATAAACAGTGGCATTGTCATCCCTTTGTTGGATGGACATTCAAAATTATTAACCAAACCACCACCAGCAGTCACATCACATGCCCAAATTTCTCGGATGTATCCCCACTATTGTTGATGACCCCAATCGTATTTCCCACCATTCAAATGATTGTTGATTGATATTCCAACTAGTGGTGATTGATATTCAATCGATATGTGTATGTATCTGTATATATGTAGATACAAGTGAAACCACCAATCAGATTCGTGTTGATTCATACAAGTACCAGTATCATGTATTATCATTTACTATCCTAACTCTTGTCGACCGAGACTGTATTACCGATCAACGAGCCATTTACCTCCGAACAGGAAGATTGTCAAGATCCATCAAAAAGTCGTCTACCAAGCAGTCATATCTCCTGAATTCTTGGATATGTCTGTCTCATTCTCGATCCCATCTATTCTTTGCCAAACAACAATTGTTGTTGATAAATATCCCATTCATCTTTAGATACCCTCTGGTTATTTAATAGTTTGCTATTGAAAATGGCCATAGAAATAGTGGATTGTCCCATTAAAAAATGGTGATGTTCCAGTTCGCTATGTAAACGTTTACCAGAGGATAAATTAGAAGAATTCACCAACCTCAAAAGTTCGGCGATTTGGGTCGCTGCGAGGTGAAATATAGTGTAGAATTGTTGGCTCATGATCAATCGCAAATCATTCTACTGGATATCTGTTCATGTTTGAGTCCATGGACAAAATTTCAATGGTGTATATTAATCCTCTGAAACCAGCTACCAATATCTAGCAATAAATCATTGGAGATATCCCGACTATTACATCATACGTATTCGTAGATCCCAACTATGTTTGCTTATGTTTGCTTACACCTCCTTCATTTCCAAATGATATGATATGGGTCTGGGCAAAAACCGGGGATACCTCAAAATGACTATGTTCATAAGGCAAATGGATGATCAACCATAGGGGATGGCATAGGCGGTTCCCATATTTTCCCGCGAAAACCATAGTTGAAACCACCACCTCAAGCTGCAGGTCCAGTGAAATAAGTGGATACATGTGGATATACATACAACCGGCTGTAAAATACTGTAATTATATTATATCAAGTTTTATTCATCCGCAATATATCCCAACTTATGGAGCTTATCAAATTATTACCCTTGGTGGACTTCGAAGCAGGTCCCCAGGCTTCACCAAGTTCATATCCATCGACGGATGAACTTTCTGCAGCTTGTCAACCTGGAAGCTCCGGGAATAGGGACATAGATAGACTCTGAAAATCACCAATTTTTAGTCGAAACTAATCTTCCAACCCCTATTTAGCAGGGTCTATGTCAATTTACTGGAGGGTAACCAGAATTCAATGGATTGGTTTGATGGAAATTTCAATGGAACCCCCCAGGCTTTATGGGAAAATCATGGAAAATCCATGGCTTCCGGTGAACATTTTCCCTGAGACCAATCCATTGAAGGATGGTGCGAGTTTCTGGTTTTCCCCAGAGTTTCCTGGTTTCCAACATTTTCCAACTCTTTGGGGTCTATGACTTGGGGTTGCTATATGTTGATGTCATGGGGATATATCTCCATCATTTATGATATGATTAGGGCTTTTGTTATATAACAATCTGTAAATCATTGTGGCCCTCTTTTCCTTCTCCACGACAGTCCAGTCATGTCATGGCTACATGAGATTTCACGGACCAAGACTGGACTGTCGTGGAGATGGACACCCTGTCCAATCTTAGATAATGTGGTAAACCCAATATTATATCGCCATAAATGCGGGGTAACCATCATCCCCAAAACGGTCTATCATTGGGTTCACCACATTAATTTGCGAAAGAAAGCAATGTCTAGCGAGGTGTAGTTAATGTGCCCCCGTAGCAATGGCAACAGATTAGAGCGCCAAATGACCCATGCAGTTGCTTTCCCCAGTCACTTTCGCAGCAAGCAACCTGCAAGATATCATTGCAAGGCGAGTAAAATCCATCATCAGAGTCGGCAGAAAATTCTGAAAGACTTCTTGTAGTTAGGGTGCTGAAGCTATCTGTTCCCACTCTTCCTACAAATATGCCTAGAAGTCGAAGCAAAGAAATCGATGGGGAGAGAGAGAGAGAGAGATCGCGAGAGATGCAGACATTTCAATGCAAATTGCTGTGTAGAACTATGTCAATGTAGCATGACATCACTTCACTAAATGCAATATTGTGCAGGATGGTATTCACACAGATCTGTCCAAAAATTGGGAATACTTTAAAGTCCAATTGTTTGTCACTATGTTTCCTCGCTCAATTGCCTGACTCAAAAACTGGATGGGACAATGAACGAAGGAGCACGTCTGTGTTTCCATGTGCCTTAAATTTGGACCCATACCCATAAAATCCCATAAACATGGCCAATTTTGGATACCCTGCAAAGAAGAACATAGCTGGTGAGTATATAATATGGCAACCCCAACAAAAGAGAGAAAAAGTAAATCCTACCGCAATAGCCCTGTTTTTAATTGCTTTCATGGTTTTCTATCTTGTTGGAACTACTCTACCCTCTGGATATTTACCTAGCGCTATGGAAAAATGGCCCATGTCCACTTCATGTATGATTATTTACCTATAAAAAATGATGTTTTTCCATAGCTACGTTAAGTAATCAATTGGTATCCATTTTTTTCCGTCCTACAGTACCCATCCAAACGACCCAGATCAACAGAAGTCATCGAGAGTGGACCCATGGCATACGCTCACCTCAGGGAAAACGCTGGACAGCACGGTTCGATACCAGTTGTTGGTCCTGCAGCACCGCTTTTTGGTCGGCAAAAATGTATCCATGGATTGGTTTTTGTGGGAAAATGATAGAGTTTGCCGGGTAAGATTTTCGTTTCAACCGATGTTGCGAATGTGGGAATCTTCAAAGTGTTTGAGAGTACACAAATACAGGAAAAATATGACACTCCATGTCTCAGACACATGACCAGTGCACACACATATTGTTGTTGTGTGTTAGCATACATGTTGAACTGCTACCTACACAAACTCTATATTGCTATGCATGGGATCGCACATATACTCTATATATACATACGCCGCATATGCATTCCAAATACATGTTATATTGCCATTAATAATACGTTTACTGAAAATCATGAATGTGTGCATGGCAATGTGAATGGAAAATACATATATATATATATACACATACAGTACCTATATGTATGGATATCACATATATATATATTCATAGATACAAATATGTGTATCATGCAGATGATATGTATGTAGAGATAGATACGTAGATAGATAGATGGATTGATGGATGGATGGATAGACAAACAAACAGACACATGCATGTAATGCGTAAAATAAAGACATACACGAAATAATATGTATATATATATACATATCGTGTGTATGTAAATATAAATGTAGGTGTAATTAGGCGTATATACATATTTCACATGCATGACACGTATGTGTGTGTACCATCTGAAGAGATGTAAAACTTCTACTGCTTTTACTGCTGGATTCAACCTGAACCTATTACTTGGTGATTCCTCTGGTCTTGCCTTTGAACTTATCACTCGGTGATTCCAGTGGTCTCGCCGTTGAACCTGCCATGCAGGGGGACCACGTTGTGACTGTCGATGTGTTAAACTATGTGCCGCCGTTCTGGGCCTCACCATTTCCATTACTNTCCATTACTTGGTGATTCCTTTGGTCTCGCCATTGAACCCATTACTCGGTGATTCCTCTGGTCTCGCCATTGTACCTGAACCTATTACTGGGTGATTCCCCTGGTCTCGCCGTTGAACCTATCACTCGATGATTCTACTAGTCTCGCCATTGAACCTGACATGCAGGGGGACACAGCACACCACTGGGACTGTGTCCAACGAAGCTACCAGTGGTGTGGGATGCAAGGTTTGGCCGANCAGGGGGACACAGCACACCACTGGGACTGTGTCCAACGAAGCTACCAGTGGTGTGGGATGCAAGGTTTGGCCGACCTTGTGTACCTGCATATATATATAGTATAGTCCCGCCCTGGCACTTTTAAGTCGCAGCTGGGGGGACCTTTATATGTTATCGCTGTTGGTTTATATCGTCAACGTCTCTTGTGATTATATATATATCTAATTTATATGTATTGATTTACTCATCTTGTCATATTTGATGGAGGTGTTTTTGCACGTCCGATGCATTCTAGCTACCCAATTCGAAATGACTGTTCTGATCAAGTGTGTGTCTGGTTGAAATTTGACTCACATGGATATACATGTACGAATCAATGGTGTGTTTCCGCTTTGTTACGACTATCAGCCCAAGCACCTGTTGTACACAGGAATTTTGCGGAGTTTGGTTATCTAGGGTTTACCGCTTGAGGGTTCAGAGTTTTGGGGTCTGCGCAGGAATTTGACTGTGTTAAGAACAGACCTTTGTAATTCCGTACAAGACTCAAGGAATTTGCGGTATCGTATATGCATACTCTGTATCAAGCTAGCTATCTAGCTATAATGATGCGTATATATAATATTATATATATATATGTAAATATACATGTATCATATATATATATATATGTATTATATCATATATTATATAATATATTATATTACATTATATAGATACAAATATGTAGCTCTCTTCGTCTCTTTAATCATTGAGACCCAAAGTCGGCTTCTAAAAGGAGAACCGCCACATCCTCTTCATACCCCTGGTCACGAGTCCGCGTCCCGACTGCCGGGTCCTGGGTCGACAGAATCGACTACTCTGACCTTTGACGTTCATCATCTTGATGCGACAGCAAAAGGAGTTCTTCTGCACCTGGCACCGCTAGGCTGACAAACCCATGCGATGCGGGAGTGCGGTAGGTATGTTTTTCTATCTGGTATGTTCTCCGAAGATTCAAAGTGGAATGGACTTAGAAACCCAGCAGCATATACCTTCACTGCAAGAATGTCCCGATGATGTTCCCATATTTTACCAATATGTTCCGATTTTCCCATATGTTCCCATATTCTACAATCAACACCTCCATTTTTTCATGGGGATTGTCCAGCCATTGTTGATGATACCGTTGCGGGTCCCCCGCTGACGGTGATCCCTCCCTTTTAGCGCGCGCCGTGATGCGATCTCGGATGACGGTGATCTCGCTCTTCTCCTCGGCAGGCAGTGGAAGACCGGCTTTACCCATGGTTTTCCAAGCGGAAGAATGGAATGTAGCAACCACATTCCAAAGAATAGAGAAGTAAAAATGTGGTTTCAAAATAGTGGCAAATTCCTGTTCTATCTTTTCGCGGGTTATTTTCTATTTGACATATGACTCATATGACATAAACTACAAGACAAATTGAGATGTAAGCACATGGACTTGGAATCTCACCAGGCGAAATGGAAATTCTAACACCAAGAACTGGAGATTTTGACCGACACAAGTGCTAATGTCATCAGCAACTTAGACTCCCGTCAGTGAAAAACAAGATATATAAAGGTAATTAAAGGAGAAGAATAGGGATGCAAAAACAAGATGACCAAAGAATCAGCCGGCCGCTGCCTAGCAGTTTCAAATTTGCTGGGGAATGTTGTAGTCTCACTATAGTGAAGCCAAAGGGGTCTTGCAATCATTCGCATGACACGTTTTCTAATACAGTCTTAGGTTTTTGCAGGTTTCACAAAGGTACCTATGGTCAATGCCATGTACCCACTGATGATCTTGCTTCTAGATCGATATTGATGACCCTTGTATTGCTGCAGATACATGTTCAACTTTAGATACACTCGAAACAAGAAGGCCCATCATGGTAGGATCCAAGATTGGCCTCCATCAAAATAGCTAAAGAGTAGCCTGTTGAGTTCATGTCATATTCACATCCCCAAGATCATGTCCGGGCCTGGTTGATATGCATTTCCAGAAACTAGAATATATTAAAGTAGTAAAGGGACCCCCCTACCTACGTCTGTACTACATGCCAAAAGCAGGGTGTTCTGAATAAATTCTATTTAAAGTGGCGTTCCTTAAACAAATACTATATAGTTTATATCATGTATTATCTAACTATGTATGATATATATATATATATGTACGGTGTGCATACGTATGTATATATATACATATATCTATATGATGTGCATGTGCAGCGACATGGTTTTATTGACTTTCAATGTAAATCTTCCATGAAATCCAGTGATCCGTGAAGCCAATCTTTCCCCTGATATCTCCTCGTGCCGTGACGACGCCACGTTGTTCTTACCCCTGCAGAGGGCCATGGTGAAACCCTCCGGTGATCCAGGATTTTCCGTGAAAACTTCCATTTATAGAGGAGTTTCCCATATTTTAATGTTGCAACAATCATAAACCTTCCCCAGATTCACCATATAAATAGGTGGTCTATTCGTGTTTTACCCACATTACATGATTTTTCTTATGAAAAACCTCCGTTTTTCGTAGGGACTTTCCACCTCAACCCGTCTCTTATTGTCCAGTAGAGGTGACCTCCAAAAAAGCCCGAAATTCGTCGTCCCTACGAAATACCTTTGTTGGTGACCGAATTTGGAGTTCCAGTTCGACTGTGAAAATTCCCTGTATACATGATAGATAGATAGATAGATAGATAGATAGATAGATAGATAGATAAATTACAATATTTAAAATATTTCACTAAATACCAACCTAAATTAAGGCCACTCCACGTCGCTTGCCCCAGCCATTCCCCTGCTGTCCTTGGGGGTGATTCCCCTTACTTACTAACCATGATTCCAGTGAGGTCACAGTGAGGTCGCAGCGAGGTCGCTATAATTTATTTTTATACACATATACATATATGATAAATTGGATCTAGTACAGCCCCAAGTGCAGCAAAATTGAATCCACTGTATGTTCTGGATTGTTGGGGTCAAAGATCACTCACGCCAGTCATGGCAACAAACAAACCGGGTCAAAACAAGTATCTGGGTAAAATATACAGTAGTCGCTCACCAAACTGAAAAGTTGGGTCCATCTTGGGATAGTTACCCCTATCAACTAAGCAGTATTTACGTCTTGACCTAGTGGGACATTGTTGTAGTTTATTGTAACTTAACCAGAAACATGCTTTTCCTCTTGGAAGGGGCCATGTTTGGACTGGTTAACTCGATCCCCACTATATTGGGTAGATTTGAGTCGAGAGTATAACACCCGAAATAACTCACCATCAACAAACAGGGGTGTCTTGCGGCTGCTGCTCAAATCTTGATTTGATAAATCCCCATTATTATCCAATTACATTCCGGTCTCACACCCTCCTTGTTGGCGAAATCATAATTACCTATATACATCGAATGGCAATCTGCATGGTAATTTGCAAGATAATCAGAAAGCCAGCAAAATCACTTTACCACCATTGCATGTGCCATGATTATGAGGTATGGTCATCCATCCCATAATCGAAATGTTCATAAATACTGATAATCATCAATACAGAAGATAAACCTCTGTGGGCTAATCAAATTCATCTCTTGACCATGGCACAAAAAAACACACATCACCTGCAATTTTGGAAGTATCCTATTTTCAGGCACATCCAAATATCACATATTGTTGATTATACTGTACTCCATTAATCTACATCATATCTCATTGCCTCTTTTTGTACATCCCCGTTGTTTGTTGGCTATATCATATATCCTCATCATGTCCATTTTTTTCAAATAGTATCATCATTCTCCATGACCTCCGAAGAAATATCCCCAGGTTTCCCCATTTGCCCCGGTGCCCCTGTTCTGAGCGCCGGATTTCTTTTTGCCCAGGCACTTCTGTTTCATCTCCTGCTGGCGTTGGGCTGCAAGGCGTCCCATTTCAGCCACTTCGGCTGCTCTGGTGATGATTTTGGCCTAGCCATCTGCGATTGAGTGATGATTTGGTGGTGATTTGATGGGATTCAATGGGACTATAGTCGGGATTTGATGGGATGAATGTGGGATGTAATGGAATTCAATGGTGTTTATATAATGAAGATTTAGTGGGGTTTAATTAAATGGGTAATATTGAGTTTCACTGGGTAATGGCTGGTGAGGTTCTACGTGGATGCAAATCCGAAACCTAAGTGAGCAGAACAGAATACCCATCTCCCATCAAATTGTACTGGTTGGTCGATAGATATCCACATCATGGGCAAAAACAATCCACAATAAACCAGGAGGGTAACCTCCTATCATTGCCCATCGGTAGAGGTATTTTTAATGGGCTCAAGTTGGTAAGACAGAGAATCGACTATGGATGTATGACTTGCCAGGGTCTCAAAAGGGGCCTCACTTGGAGCATCATCCCACGAATCGTAGCTCATTAGTAACATTTAACCCTCTGGCAATCCAACATGGCAATGGAAAATCCACCATTTATAGACGATGTTCCCATTAAAATCACACTTCTTATGGGATTTCCATTGACAGGGTATATAGTAACCTTGATTAATCAGTTCACCATCAAGTTTGATTACCAGAGGGTATACAATAACCTTTGGTTAATAAGTTCACTAGCTGGGTTGTCCCATTCATAACTGGGCTATAACGATCCGTGGGGTGGTGCAAGCGGAACGATTTCTGGTCTTCTGGTCCCGTCCTGGGAACCGAAGACAAGGAATTGCCTGTTGTTTTATAAGTTCCTAGTAAACTTCTTGAAAAAGATATGGAAAAGTAAAATATCCGCTAAAATCCCCCTCCCCCCCAACCTCCCCCCCCGTCCGTTGCTAACTGAAGGGCACAAATAACCAGGGATCCCCTGCCGGGAACCAGCTCGTCTCTTGAGGAAAGCGTAGGTCCTGAGATCGCGCCGTTGATCAAAGATCTCGACATGCTGGTTTTCATGGAGAAATCTCCAAGTTATGGATGGTTTATAATGGGAAATCCGAAAATCGCATGGATGATTTGTTATTATTGTTTTTTTTCCCATGACTGAGGAAAGCAAAACACATATTCTCACTGGGAAGTTCCAAAATGGAGGCACTACTGTACCATATGTTTGGCCATATTTTGTGAGGATACTCACTTGCATAGGCCTTGCATATGGATATACATATATATATATGTGAATGGGTATGACCCTGGTAGCTCACTGTGTACACGTCCTTGTACTACCAGTAGAACACTTTCCCAACAGCGAATGCAGAGCTCAGCTTTTCTCCTTGCAACAGACGTGGTCGCGCGGTGTCTTGAGCCACCGGCTGGTAGCCCTTGAGCCAAGCAGCGGGCGTGAGACGAAGTGAATGACCTGCTGCTGGCATCCAAACACTGTACTAACCCNTGGTTCACCTGTGGCCTGCATCCCTTTCACACCCCCCACGAACGATTTATCTTGTCTATCGTTCGCAAGAGTGGGAGCATAGCCAGATTCATGGTGAACATAAGAAACTGTGTATTGTGTCGGTCCCTCCAAAAACAATAACTCAGCTATGTACATTGAACAGTAGGTTCATCCTCCACTTATCAAGTCCGCCGATAGACAAACGTGACAGTGT
>BGPT01003066.1:21479-49137 GCA_003297045.1 Symbiodinium sp. clade C Y103 | reverse complement strand
TGTTTGAAGCTGTTATTCAAGGTTGGTTTAGGGTCTATTGGGAGTTTGTTTGAAGGTTAGTTTAGTGCTTATTTGGGGATACAATGTATGCATAGGAAAAACATCTAAATATGAACATAGATAGATGTATATATATATAATTTGATATATATATATATATGTGTGTGTGTGTATGCATGTATACGACTATGTATATATATATATATGTGTGTGTGTAGATGGATAGATATATATATGCTAAATATGATATATGTGTATGTATATATACATATATATATACATGGAAATATGTTCATGTAAATTCACACAGGTATTTATGTATATATATATATGTGTGTGTATGTATGTATATTGATAGATGTACACGTAGTTATATATGTACATGTGTATCTATGCCATATGCATGTAAAGTAGTGTTGAACGTTAACGCGTAGCTTGCGTGTAAATCCAGAAAAACAAGAGGGGGGATCGGAGGTGAGGGCGCACTTCCTTCCTTCCTTCCTTCCTTCCTTCCTTGCTTGCTTGCTTCCTTCCTTCCTTCCTTCCTTCCTTCCTTCCCTCCTTCCTTCCTTCCTTCCTTCCTTCCTTCCTCTGTCTAGGATTTTTTTTTGATACTAATAATATTTTTTTATTGATGCAAATAATATTTTTTTTGATGCCAATAATATTTTTTTTTTGATATAGATGCCCAACTCTTTCACACGCAGCTCTTTCACACACAACTCTCTCACACACAACTCTCTCACACAACTTTTTCACAAACATCTCTTTCACACACCACTTTGTCACACACAACTCTTTCANCAACTCTCTCACACACAACTCTCTCACACAACTTTTTCACAAACATCTCTTTCACACACCACTTTGTCACACACAACTCTTTCACAGACAATTCTTTCATGCACGACTCCTTGACACAATCTGTCTTCCACCATCCCCTTTCTCTTCCCTGCCTTTCCTATCCCATCTTCACATCTGCTTTGGTACTTATTGGAAGAAGTTGACATGTGGGGTTATCCGGTCCTTTAATTTTCTAGCCTCCATGTTCGGATCGCCGTTTTGAAGGAAGGTTGGTGTCCGGGCCTGCTACTACACACACCACTTCTTTCAGTCAGCCTTTCAGCAAGCCTCTGAGCGACAACCGCTACGCTATGAAACAGTTGCAATGCGTTTTTTGCACTAGCAGTTCATTCCTTTCGGTCTGCTTCAATTTTCAAATTAATCAGGTTGCGCAACCTAAGCGAGACTGTGCGAAACGCGCAAGAACCATAGCGAATCATGACCAATCCATTTTGTCACTTACCAAACCCTGAGCAACATGTCGGCAATGATGTTTACTTGCAATATCCCGCAGTGCTGGTGTGCACATGGTGGTCTTGCACCACAAGATGAAATGTTCAATGTACCCGAGACGTTGCTGGACCACAGCCAACTGTGTGCAAAGTTGCTTCAAATAATCCAGTTCGGCCATCGGAAGTTTAACCTTGCTCGCTTTGTAGAGATCCACCTTCGCTGATGTGTTTTCCATTTTGCCTCGGCAGCAAAAAAACACAAATTGCATATGCACAACTCAAAGGAAAGATTCATCACCATCGGCTGCCATTTGCAATTGAGCAGCACAAGATGTCATCTATTTTCTTTTCGGTTGCCATGTCGGCGTCTGCAACAAACGCAAAATGTACACAAAATTTTGCCAGTCAAATGCCCCTGGTCATTTGGGCCAAAACACCACAATATCGGCAACACACACAAGCAAGCCAAGTGCAACGCAAACATTTCAACGACAAATGATTTGGAAGATCACACCGGGGAAAAACAAGACCAACCAACGAACCCGAAATGCAGTCACGTAAAACACTTGCGTGAAATATGTTGTTTCAACAGTCATTTGCATTTTCCCCCTGTTGCCATACTAGTGTAGACTGTGGAGTGTGGAAGGTAGTGGAGTGCAGAGTGTGGAGTGTGAAGGCAGTGTGTTCAGTGGGGTGTTGAGTGGGGTGTTGAGTGGGGTGCTGAAGTGGGGAACGTAATGTGCAGAGTGGCGAAATGGAGATTGCAAATTTAAAGTGCAGAATGAATGTGGAATGCAAAGTTTAAAGTGCAGAGCGCGGACAGTAGGGTGTAGAGTGTGGTGCGTAACGAGTAAAGTGTCGAGTGTAAAGTTTGGAGTGTAAAGTGTAGAGTGTGGAGTATGGAGTGCGCAGCGTGGAGTGCAAAGTGTCAAGTGAAGAGTGTGGAGTGCAGAGTGCACAGTGTAAAGTGTAGAGTGTCGAGTGTGGAGCGTAAAGCGTGGAGTGCAAAGTGCAAAGTCTAGAGCGCGGCGGAGTGCAAAGTGGAAACTGGAAAGTGTAGAGTGCAAACTGGAAAGTGTAGAGTGCGAAGTGCAAGTTGCAGAGTGCGGAGTGTGTGTAAAGTGCGGAGTGCAAAGTGTAAAGTGTAAAGTGTAGAGTGTGGAGTGTGGAGGGCAAAGCAAGGTGCAAAGTGTAAAGCGCAGTGTGTGGAGTATAGAGTGTGGAGTTTAAAGTCTAGACTTCAAAGTGTGTAGTGCAGAGTGTGGAGTGGAGAGTGGTGAGTGCAGACTGTAAAGTGTAGAGTGCGGAGTGTCAAGTGAAGAGGGTGGAGTGTGGAACGTAAGTAAAGTGAAGAGTGTGGAGTGCAATGTGTAAAGTGCAAAATGCGGAGTGCACAGTGTAGACTTTAAAGCGTAAAGTGTAAAGTGAAGGGTGCGGAGTGCAAAGTGCAAAATGTAAAGTGTAGAGTGTGGATTGGGGGTTGGGGAAGCGGAGTGTCAAGCGTGTAGTGAAAAGTGCGGAATAGAGAGTGGAGAGGGTCAAGTCTACAGTGGCGAGATGCAACTGCAGCAAATTCTGCACCTACACCGCAAAATGACTTTCCACACACGACGGATCTGCACCAAATGCTGCGCCTGCCACGCACAATCAGGTTGTCATGTGTCCCAGGGCTGCTACACGATCGCGACAGTAGCAAGGAAGATCACCATGAAGCAAGATGTCATTGATATTTCGTAACAATTTATTTTTCCAAACCCAAAAACCGTTGGTTCCCAAAAAACACAAACACGCAGCTCCCTACGCATTCTAGAGCTTACGAAGTCGGAAACGTCGCCTCGAGTACACAAGTGGGAATATCATGCCGCCGCTTTCGGGGAACGAAACAGGTGACGCCAACTTAATGTACAAGAGCGTTTTAGCTACGCGTCACACCAAAAAGACATAGATGTTGTTCGCACACAGAACCAATGTATGGGTGGCATTCCACTCAAAATACGCTTTCGTGTATGTGTTCTTTTTAAAATTCCTGCTTTCAGGAAAAGATAGCTGGGGGGGAGGGGGGCTCAAAAGAACACGCCACTAAAATAAGTGGGACCCGCCCACCCTCCCTTGAAATGATCACGGCCACACACAAGATAAATTGAAAGGTGCATCCACCAGANCTCAAAAGAACACGCCACTAAAATAAGTGGGACCCGCCCACCCTCCCTTGAAATGATCACGGCCACACACAAGATAAATTGAAAGGTGCATCCACCAGAATGAGATATGTGTGTGTCATCCTTGCGCAGACAGGTTCAAAAGAACAGACACTCTCGATTTGTGCGTTCACAAAAAACCAGTCAAAGTTGTTGAGTAAAGTTTCACTCAGAAAAACCTCGACAACCTAAGAAACCTCGGTGTTGGAGAGGGACAACCAACTAGAAGCTGCTCCCAGCTTCNTCAAAGTTGTTGAGTAAAGTTTCACTCAGAAAAACCTCGACAACCTAAGAAACCTCGGTGTTGGAGAGGGACAACCAACTAGAAGCTGCTCCCAGCTTCGTTTCAGGGAAAGGAAAAATAAAGTTTCATCAGCACGCTGAGTCGCAACTTATTTTTCCAAACCCAAAAACCGTTGGTTCCCAAAAAACACAAACACGCAGCTCCCTACGCATTCTAGAGCTTACGAAGTCGGAAACGTCGCCTCGAGNTTATTTTTCCAAACCCAAAAACCGTTGGTTCCCAAAAAACACAAACACGCAGCTCCCTACGCATTCTAGAGCTTACGAAGTCGGAAACGTCGCCTCGAGAAAATTCGAACTTCGCCATCGAAAAACGTCGCCAAACAAAACATCACTGAAATCTCTCAATAAAAACAGACGGCTTCACTCTCAACCACAGTGCCCTTCTTTTTCCTACACAAGTGGGAATATCATGCCGCCGCTTTCGNACATCACTGAAATCTCTCAATAAAAACAGACGGCTTCACTCTCAACCACAGTGCCCTTCTTTTTCCTACACAAGTGGGAATATCATGCCGCCGCTTTCGCCACGGACCCCACCCATGTTAGATGTGGCAAATTGGCTTCTCCTACAAATTTCAAGCTGTCTTGAAAGGCACTTCTGACTTCCCCTTCGGGAACCTTTGTCTCTCTCCTCAGGAGAGGGTGCCCCCATCCTCTTGATGGATAGTCAGCCACATTAGAAGGAGAAGGGACACGGCTGAACCACGGAAGAATGTAGTTCTCGTCGAGGCAGGTGGATGCAAGAGCACAAATTGAGGTGATGGCAAGCGAGACCGAGTATCCTTTGATAAGAGAATACTTCGAACCTTCGTTATCTATATATATCATAAGCTGCACTGACTGAAGTTCACTTCCCCATATCAAGAGGGCCATTGCGACTGTCAAAGTTTCAAGCTCACCTATTGCTGTCTGCCTTCCCGGCTCCAGAAACAAAGAAATATCCTGCAAACCCACTTCTAAACTGAACCAGGCAACAATTTTACCAGTACCATCCACCAAAACTGCTCCAAGTCCTGAACCCTTGTCTTCATCGAAACTGGCATCTGTGAAGAGATACATGGTTTGCAGCAACTTACAACTCAGGGTCCTAGGTCGCCCCGTCAGCACACGTTCTTTCAAAAGCTTCAAAGAATCACGCAAAACATTCGAAATCTCTGGATTGTATGGTGAGGCATATGCATGCCTGGTAATATTCTGAAGTGCAATTTTCCCCAGCCTTCCAAAAATAAAGGCATCACAAAATGCCAGCCTGCCCCTAAGGACAAGCGCTCCTTTCTTCTGCAACACTCCTTCAGCCATTGTAGCATCAAGAAGTTGAACTGTCTCTCGGATTCGACGCTCTGTGTTGCACACCTTCAAGGTTCCATCTCCACAGCTGGATAAATCGAATTGTACACCCAATGCACACACCAGTTCAGAAAAGTCATCGCTCTTCGGGCCTTCACGGTCGAAAGCCCACCCCAAAATGTCTAACATAAGACAAAGGGAGGATTGAGTGTTGTTGGCCAATGCTTTGTATGTGAAGGAGACAAAGTCGTCGAAATAACAAGAAACAGGTAGCTTCAGACATTTCGCCGCCACCCATTGTAGGAATCTGGCACACCTGATGAACGCATTGACTGCCGTGCGTGACCCAAAGGGCAAGGCCACTTGCTGAAACAAAGCAGCTTCCTTCTTCGCCGGGTCATACACAGACAAGAAAGCATGGCAAAGACTTTCATCTGCAATAGCCAATTGCCGGTATGCTGAAGCAAGGTCTAAAGACCTACCAACAATTGCTGTTGCTCTTGAAGCATCACCCAAGCATCTCATCATGTAAATAGCCATGGCGCAAATGACATCAGGACCATCCACCGTAGCTTGTTCATACGTCGTTACTGTTGAATTTATCTGGCTTTGCGACAGGTCATCTATAGGTCTGACCTTTCCTGATTGCTCCAGTGGGAACCTCCTCGAAACTGTTGACGAAGAGGTCAAGGCCGACCAAGGTAGTGGCCCTTTCATCCAACCTTTGTCCACCTCTGTCATGGTTTTTTCCCAAAGCTTGTTGTCCAGTTCTGCATCACCACTGCCCCTAGTCATATACCTTAGTGCAGTGTTAGCTCTCTGAGAATTCTCCAGCAGGTCATCCGTAGAAATAGATGCTGTAAGAAGTTTCTTTGGAAGAACATTGGATGTAGGCACCTCCCCAACCAAAGAAAAACCGCTCTCCAGGTCATTGGCAAGTTCCTTGTCCTCGTAACCCTCCGTCTCGATGATATGTCTCATGAGAAGGATACGTTTGGTCTTCAAGATGCCGCGCCTTTCCACAGTCATGCTTGCCTTCAGTCTCTCTTCATCATTCTGCAAGGACTTAGAAAGTTTGAGCCACTCGCCCAACTTACTGCACCTATTGTTGATGACCTCCACTGGTGACTGAGTTGCCACACATTCACAAGCCTTCCGAACTTCGGATTGTAGCCCAGAAAAATTTGAAAATGGATGCCCCGCTTCAACCGCTTGCAAAAGAAAAAGTTCAGGCGTCCATCTAACTCCAAAGACCCAGTCCACGCATTCTTCAGTCGTGACATCTTTCTCAACCTTGATGCAAAACTTTTCACAAGTCTTTTCCACCTTACGGCAAACCAAACATGCATTCCTGTCCAATCCATTTGAACAATTCTGTATACCATCAACATCGGCCAAAGATTGTAAAGATGGTGTCTTATCCATTGTCAGCTTCAACGGACGGCTTTCCCCCCCCTTTTTGGATGTCCGTCGCAACACTTTGCTGAGACAAGGGAGGAAGAGTTGCATTTGAGGAGTGGCCACAGACACGCACCTGCTGAGCTCTGAGCCATTCAGAGGAAAGGAAATAGTTGCTGGGAGATTGGCAACAACAACAATAAAAGCAAAATCTGGCACAGTTTGCATTGAAATAGCTTTTGAAGGTTGCTTCGCCGCTGCGATGGCATGAAAATGTGACAGCTTGAGCCGCTTTGAGAATTGCACCGCATTTGTCAATTTGTATTCCTTTGCCACGGCTTCCAGAATGGCTGTGGCAAGAGCTTTGGCTAACATCGGAGTGTATTCTGCTTCCAAAGATGTGTCGAAAACCCCATTAGTCATGGCCCACGGCGCATGCTCATGCTGATTGTCACACAAAACATTAAGTGCCATAACCGCGCCATTGTTCGAAGCAAGACATGTGCGCTTCAACCTTGTTCCTCCAAACATGCAATTGTGCAGCTCACAGTAATACGGATGTGCAAATTGGTCAACGTCCGTCCAGTATGACGTGTCCCACAGCAGACTTGTAAAAGGATTTTCAACTGTCCAAGTGATGCCTGCTGCATGCAATTTCTTTATCAAACAACGAATAAATTGTATAGTCTGTTAGCGGCCCTCAGCTTCAGCAAATGCACTCCTTTGACTCCTGGTATCCCATCAGGCCACCTTGTATTTCGAAGTGGTGGCGGTCCATGGATCTTCCTGCTGAGGCGCCGAAACCGCGCTCTTGAAGCGGTCCCACATGGGACCCCGAAGTGAACCCATAAGCACTTGCCACTCAACACCCATTGCTCCACCAAGTTTTGATGGTCTGTCTTGGTCAAATCCAAGCATACCACCTTGACACGCTGTTTGGTCACTTTGTGATCCACCCCAAAGCTGTCGGGGAAAAAGTGCTTCATTGCATAGGTCAGGTTGCCTGACCCGCAAAATAATTCAACGCAGAAATAGCCAGGTTCACCAAGTTGCGGTGTCACACCATCAGGATTGTTGATGTGTTCATTCTCCACAACCTGTGACTTCCGTTTCTTTCCGCAGGGTGAAAATGAAACAGGTGGCGCTTCCGGTGATCATTGGTGCTCCGTCTGAGGGTGAGCTTTGTAACACCCTGGAACCGCACACACATGCTTTCTCGGACATGCTGAGTTTTTGCATGTCCCCAGATTGTATCCAAAACAAATTGGATCACCTTGTGGTGTTCTGGAATGCATCCCTTTCAATGCCTGTGGTATGGGATCACGTTTTTTGCCCTTGCCACCTTTCTGTTTGCCCTTGGACGAGCCCTTCTGAAACTTGTTGGGCTGCTGTGTCGCCTGTGTTGAAGGCGTTTCTGTCCTCTTCTTGTCCGCCTTGTCTGAGGTACTTGCACTGGCATGTGACGTTGGGATAGGCAGCATGAAGTAAGTCACCGTCATGTCAGTCTCCATGCGCTCCACATATGGATCTAATGGTTTGCCTGCTCCCACATGGGTCTTCAGTGAACCAGTGAACAACTCACTCATCCTGATGAAGGCCTGACGATCCGCCCTCAGCAACTGCGCCTGTGTGACTTTCTGGAAGCCCGGCGCTGGCGATTGAGAATACATTGCAAACAACCTGTCAATCCATTTCCTCATGACCTCATAACTGGCTATCCCAGTCAAATCCAAAGCCAATGTCCTCCTCTGAAGCGCTTGATATAATGCAAGGTCTGAACTAATGTTGATCTCTGCATGGCTGGCCTGCTCCTTGACAATCAACGCCGACTTCGTTGCATCAAGCTGGATCTCACGCTCCGGCTTGACCCCCATGAGTTCTTGCTGACGAGAAAGACATTTGTTGGGATTGATATATGCTATCTCATTCTTGTCCAACATACTCGCACAAAGGTCATAAAGAGAATGTGCTGGTTCCAGAGGGCCACTAATTTCAAGTCCACGTAATTGTTCCCTTTGACGCTCCAACCTTGCCTCTCTCTCAGGCTGAGCCATTTTCTTTGGCCCGCTGTCTTCTCCACGAGCTATCGACTTGAAGCTATGCATCATCAATGTCTGACTTTCAAAAAGCAACCGCTTGAATGCTGCAAGTTCCGCAATGGTTGGAGCAACCCCAACACGAATGGTGTTGAGGAACCTGTTGATCTGGTCATCTGTGGCCACAGTCCCTGGTGTGGTAATTGCAAAGCTAAGCTTGGCAAAAGTTGCCATCTGATTCGTCTGTAGGGCGTCAATCCACGGACGCGACAAGCCTCCATCCTCTGCCTGCTGTATGAATGTAGCCTCAGAATCCAAGAAAGATGACGAAGCCATGCCGCTCCCAAGATCCTACTCAGTTGAGCTAGACCTGGGTGATACTGTCTAATGAAACAATGCCACTCCGTAGAAATATTCCTCAACATGTCAACTTGAAGTTGCTTGTGAAAAGATGTGCATGAAAACTTGAACTCGAGACGGTAGACATGAGCATGTCACCCTTGGTGCTTTCACCAACATGTTTCTCCTATCAAGCTTTCTTGAAATCATTAAAAATGCCGAAATGGAAAAAGTCTCTGTGACAACTTGAGAAACTTTAAGTGCTTTCACAATTGCGACGCTGAAAAATTCTGGCTGCTTTCCTTAGTAAAAAGTCATTGACCTGAGTCATGACCCCCAGCTCAAATGCTGGGCTGCTCCTTTGAGCCACAACACAACATATTGCCTTCAATTCACCGCTGCTCTCAGCTTTGACTTCTCAGACCTCTGTCTGACTATTTAGTCTTGTTTCTCAGAAGTCTTTCATCTTTTGGCACCTGTGTGCCCAACCTCTCCGGCCGTGATGCAAACATACGCAAAGTGAAAAAAAAATGCAATCACTGACAACAATCAATTTCAGAGTGGCATTCCACTCACATTTCTCAAACCTACTCATGCACAATCTGTCTCATGCAACAAGTTGGAAAACCGGCTTTCTCAGTTTCTTTTCCACTCATGCAATGTCAAAGCTTTTTGAAACGCTTAGCCCTAGCACCATCAAGAGCATCAACCAAGCCATCAATGTTTGAAATGACTTCTCCACGGAAACATCTGATACAACGGGCCAGCAACGAAGAGCACCCCTCGTTCATCAACTCAAAGTGGGCATCATCCACAAGGCGGCCACAAGCTGTCTGTCTATCAACGCTTGAGCACTTATGCACAACAGAGCTTCGTCTGTTTCTCCAGATGGGCCCACTGATGTCTGGTTTCGTTTCTGGTCGATCCTCTTCACTCGAACTGTCTGCACTCGAGCTTGAATCCGTCGACTGGATTTCACTCGACTCATCATCTGTCCGCACATGCTCCCCACTAGGCACCTCTCCAGCATAAAGTGGTGTTGTAGGGACACAGTCATCATCCCTCTCCACAGTCTGAGCAGGAACCCTGGCACTCATAGGTTCAGCATGACATGTTTCTGCATCATGTACCCCAGTGGCTGTAACCGGACCAGCTGCAGCAATCTTCATCAAGTCCACCATCCTAGAAGTCCTTGACTCGTCGGGACGAAAATGGTCACAACGAATATTCGACAACATCTCACAGTAAAGCTGTAGAGGTCTGGTTAGCATATCTCGGCTGTACACTGACAATGCCTTGGATCCCTGAAGTTCATGGTGACCAAGGAGAGTTCTGGATGGTTCGTCCATTCCGTAGGCGCTGCACCAGCTTAATGTCGTATGTTTCAGACTATGTGAAGAAATCTGACTGTCCTTTGGGGTACTCAGGAATCTGTTCAAGAAAGCACCAACTTCTTCAGTGGTAATCGATCTTCTACAGAGGCCCCCACCGTGGTCTGGTGCACGACACACTGCACCGAAAGGTACAGCCGTCACGTCCACTTGCAATTCATCAAGCACACGCATCCAATGTCTGGACCAATCAACATCAGTCACCCCCAAAAGAGGGGCCACAAGCGGCATGAACAACTTCTTCTTCACAAGTGTCGTGGCTGTTTTGTGAAATTGTGTACGTGCTTCAACGAATCCAAAAAGTTGACCATTGTACCACTCACGCTCAACCCAAATTTGATGCACATGTTTAAGGTCCGACCACCTCGATCTGGACAGGATGGCAAAAATTGCAGCACCCAACATGTACAAGTCTCGAACATCCAAATCTGATTCCATTGCCCTTTCCAACTGTGCCAACTCTGAAGCTTTCAATGGCCTCGCTGGGTTGTAGGATTCCTTTGCGGCAAGCATACGTTGTGCTCTGCCACGCACTTGAGGATCACCCATCAACTCATCAGGAATGGGCAGTTGCATGACAAACTTGGCAAATCTGAACGCTTCCAACAAAGCTGTTCCCTTCGATGCACTTGATGAAGAAACTTGCAAATATGAAAGTATCCTAGTACGATCCCATTGCAAACAATCATTGTACTGTTGCTGCATCCATGTCACGAAACGCAATAAGGTTTGCGCCCTCTTGATAGCAGTTCTTGGGGACTTGATCCCCAGGCAGTCACGCAACACCACGCTGTCTGTGGTGGCATCCATCGTCAATTGTTCCTGAAACAACGCCGTACCTAATGGTCCAGGAAAACACAAAACCTCAAAGAGTTGTTGCCATTTCTGCAGAGCTTTGTGCCATAACACTTCCAACTCACCGTGCACATCCCTGTCGGGCAGAACTTTGACAGCCAGTGAATAAAAAGGCACAGCTAAATCTGATTGTACGCACTGCTTGGCTGTGACCACATCACCAAGGCCGTCACATATATCCGTCGATGAGGATGCCGGACATGACACATTGAAATACTCTGCAGGTACAGGTGGAACAACTGCCGGAAATATGGGGTCTTCAGAATCACCAAAAATCTGACCCATGACACCTGCTTCCCAAGGCAGCTTGAATCCCGCTTCTCCTACTGTTGCCATACGAGCTTCAAACAACGCACGATTGTATTCCGACTTGGAGATGGCGACATCACTAGTTGACTCTTCAAGAGGCATCTCAAAATGCAACTTAGGTTCAGGCTCCCTGACAGAAACTGAATGCAGCACGCTCTGAACATCTTCTAATGGGGAGTTGACATGAGACTCAAGAAAAACTGGGGACTGCAAAGCATCAGGCTCGAAACCGGTCTGAAAAACTTCCGTTTCACCACTGTCTGCACCTTGACCTTCCTTCAACAAATTCATGAAAGACTCAGGTTCAAGCATTTGTGCTGAACGTCCTTCTGAAGTCATGCAGTCTGTGAAGAATGTCTGAACTGTCAATGTAGATAAAAGGATGCACAACAGAAGCACTGCAACTCACCGATTTCTAAAAATGAAAAGCACCTCACTTCGAAGAATGCAGGAAAGTCCCACAACAACCACGTACACTGAAAAATTCTGATTTCACTGACCAAATCGTATCTGTCAGAGTCCCATGCCAAATGGATCATACCCCCATTGCTCTCAAAAGAACACGCCACTAAAATAAGTGGGACCCGCCCACCCTCCCTTGAAATGATCACGGCCACACACAAGATAAATTGAAAGGTGCATCCACCAGANTCAAAGTTGTTGAGTAAAGTTTCACTCAGAAAAACCTCGACAACCTAAGAAACCTCGGTGTTGGAGAGGGACAACCAACTAGAAGCTGCTCCCAGCTTCTTTTCAGGGAAAGGAAAAATAAAGTTTCATCAGCACGCTGAGTCGCAACGAAATAAGAAAGGGGGCGTTGTGAGGCAAACCAAGCCCGACGCCGAGCCCGGGTCTCGGAGATATATTGTCTGTTCCATCTGCCAAACTAAGGGCGAAATAATTTGGAGTAGGTCGTTCCGAATTGGCGTAATGACCTCGGTCTGTCTGATGGTTTGAATTTGCTTCGGTCAATTCAGCTGTGACAATGCGATGCTCCTGCACAAAGCAACGCCTCCTCCAGACCTTGGATGACGCTCAACATATGTGTGTAGTGATTTTTGAAAACCCCGTACCTCGTAAGAAGTCCAATTAAACCCGGGTTCCATCCAATGAACGTCCACATGTCCAGCTGTTGGCAATGCAGTTAGCCGGGGCCAATCGATTCAAGATATACAATTCATGCTGCAAGACCCAATGGCCTAAACTAATTCCGCGGCCGTTCCTCGATCCGTCACCGCACAATCCAATAACATCACAATCGTCAACATCAACATACCGCATCGATAGGGTAGGGATGGGTAGGGATGGGTAGGGATGGGGGGGATGTTGTTCTCAAAGGGGGGGATGTGGTTCTCAAAGGGGGGAATGTTGCTTGAAAGGGGAAGCGGGAATGTTGAAAGTTGTCCTGAGTGCCCCCCCCCCCCGGAGAACAGAACAAAAGGGTGAAAGGGGGGGGGTGTTCTTCTCAAGGCGAGGGATGTTCTTCTCGGAGGGGGGGTTGTTCTTCTCAAAGGGGGGGGCGGGGAGTGTTCTTCGTGGGCACGAGGAACGAAAATCCCCCCGTGTTGAGAAGCTGGCAGTTGTTGCTGCTGCTGCTGTTACCGCAATGGAATACTGTGCAGGCACAGGGCGCCACTGGCGTTTTTTAGTTGTAAAGTTCACCTACGTTTCTTCGTTGTTTTCTTTTCTGGGTAATGATTTTTTCTGTGTCATGTTCTTGGCGTCACTGGCGTTTTTCACCGTAGACTCACCTACGTTTCTTCGCTGTGTTCTTTTCTAGGTTTTGTTTTTTTTTTCTGCGTCATGTTCTTGCTGCTACTGGGATTGTTGTTGCCGCCCTCCCCCCGCGCCCCCACCACTTTTTTAGCATGCCCGCATCCTCCTGCTTTGCCTGTCTGGTCTCCGAAGCCACCCGGTAAATGCTGTTGCGGTGGTGGTTGTTGTTACTATGGCTACTCTTGGGTGAGGTCGTGCTTTGGGAAAAAAACCACCCCTGCCTTTTTGAGCAGCCACCCCCTCGTCGTCCTGCTCCCTTAAAATCAACAAAACAATGCCCGCTTCTTTACATAACAACAACCCGCCTCCCTTTAAACCCCCTTCCCTTTTAAACAACAACCCCCGCCCCTTGAGAAGAGCATCCCCTCCCCTCCGCTTCCCCCCCCTTTGAAAACAACATCCCCCCTTCCCTTCGAACACCCCCCCCTTTCAACATCCTTCCCCTCCTTTGAACATCCCCTTCTTTGAACATCCCCACCCCTTTTGAGAAGAACATCCCCCCCTTTGCGAACAACATCCCCCCGATTAATAACAACAACCCGCCCCCCCCTTTAAACCCCCCTCCCTTTTAAACAACGACCCCCGCCCTTGAGAATAGCATCCCCCCNCCCCCCCGCTTTGGGAACAACACATCCCCTCCCTTTCGAACATCCCCCGCCCTGGGTTACCGAACGGATCTGAACATCAAGACATGCCCGAATATAATAAACAATAAAATCACCGCCTAACCTAACAAAAGGACGCCCCGTCACGAACGCAGCGTTCCAGCAGGACAGTGGGCAACGCGTGCACCTCCTCCTCTGCGTCGTCAACATCCCAAACGGTGAGGAAATAGCAAGCAATTGCACGAATGCTAATTTTCGCAAAGTTGAAGCGTAAGGAGCACACACGCGAAGAGTAGAGATGAACGAACGATAATTTTTAAAGACAGCACCACTCCCACACCGCGGCAGCAGTCACCAGACCCAAGCACAACATGATGTCTTTCTTTTGCTTTTTTGTTTCAAAAAACCTGAATATCATCCTGCCAGGTCTCACTCGACAAAACCTAATCAAACGAACCGTCCTCAATCCCTGCAAGCAATCATATCAATCATTAAATCGATCCTCACTCCGGATACTTGGTAGGTGTTTTGTCGCTACATGTATGGATTGAGAGGACTGGGGTGGACGAAAGGTAGGTCCTGCTGGATCGAGGAGCTTGGAGTACAAGTTTTGACTCGTGGCGAAACAAAGATATGAAAGATATTCAACATAAATTGATATAAAAAAAAGGGAAATCTCGGCAACGTATGCGATGGTTGGTCTTCTCCGGAAAGCGTTTAAAGGAACAAATCTTTGGTCTGGTTTTGTTTTCGTTTCATGCCTGAACGCCGTGCGGCGAGCCCTCTTTAGGGCGCAAGCGGAAGTGAAACAACAACCGAAATTTCAAACATATGCATCTGTGTGTTCGTCGGTGAGGTAAACAAAAGCCTACGAAGTCATCGGTTAAGTCAAACCATATATCGCTCTTCGCCAAATCCAACCAATTTCAAAGCAGTTTGTAGCGGCAAAACCCTTCAATTTTCGATTCCCAGACAAGGCACGGCCTTCCCACTGTTGCACTGCCCCTTGCTGTCCAATGTAGAACCCTTTTTAACCCATCTGGTCGCATGTAGATGGAGAATGTACAGTGAAAAGCGCCAATGTTGTTGTAAGCAGGATGTTGCCTACGTAGGTATGCCGGATTGTTGAACAAAATAATTGACCCTTTCATTCCAAGCATGTAGAATGATATGCCAAGGGCTATCCCAATTTGTTGATGGATGTGGGCCAACTATGACCAATTCCCGGCAATGAACATCTAATTGCGATAAATCCACACCCCTGTGTGGTTCTGGGACTTGCACCGAAAAACAAGCCACGGGCGTCACAACTGTCTGAAGGTAGCGAAGCCGCTTGCAAATCGACACACTTTTTTCGCATAAGCATAAAACCGTTTTCTTTGCATGGATTGCTTTTGTTGCCGCTGGTATCGGTGCTGGAACTCTTGGAACCTTTACTGGTGAACATGCATCCCAACCATTTGTGAAACGTGTAAAATCCAAAACTGTAATTTGTTCACCTCGTTTTCTTCTCACAAAATTTGGGGGTTCGGCTTCTGCCGTGACAATAACTGTCTTTGATGTGTTTAATTAAGGACAGGCGAACACTTTCCAAACAATCAATCAATGCGTCCAACACGTGTACCAATCAGTGCGACCTTTCCGCAAAAAAAAAGTCATCTGCAAACCGTAAATCCAACAGATAATGTAAGCCATCCTGCAAATTCAGACTGTTCCCTTCTTCTGCGTTGCGCCACCTTCGCATTGTTTCCTGGAGAAGGCATGGGCTAAAAACGCATCCTCGACGTACACCAGCACGAATTTCAAACTCATCCCTAACATCATTCGGTTGTCCCATCACTTGGCCCCGTTGATCTGCATAGAGAGTTTCCAAAAGCCAAACCAAATGATCTGAGACTCCTTGTCTGCGAAGTGCTCGCCATAGTGCTGGCCAATGTACCCGATCAAGTGCTCTTGACAGATCAAGGCTAACAATCCATATTGGTGTGTAAAGTTCAAGACTTACGTCCACCCCAGCCACTGGGGTGGACCTAACAAGCCATGCTGTCCAGGACAAGGTTGAAACCGGGTGTAGAACATGTCGGACAGGTGCCACAAGAAACGTACGTAGCAAGTGGTTCTGACAAAAAATGATGGCAAATCCTATTTGCAGAATTGTTGCCAGAAGCACTTTGCAACAATACACGCAGTTTTGGAGAAATAGAGTACGAACATGTGCTGAAAGAAAAGTGGCAAAAGAATGGTTTTCGCTAAGCATGCCACGCCGCAAAATATATACGCATAAGAATGAGAAATGAACAAAACATTGTGTAAAGAAAATCCTTGAAAGTCATTCAAAGAGGTACTGGAAGAAATTGAAAGGGGGAAGTGTCCGAAGGGCTTGGATGAGGGCTGTGACGAAGTAAAGAAACAGCGACAGCAGCCGTAAGCGCTACAGGAACAGCACAGCAAAGAAAAACGAAGCGGTAAAAAAAGTTGATGAGAAAACCGCTGTGCAGAGAACAGTTGCAAACACTGTTGGAAGGAATGCGGGCACATGATGGAAGAGCAAAACGACAGAAATGTTGCAACGACGTGTGGGCCATAATCAAACTGCTGATATCGTCGATGTTGCTCAAAACAAGCCAAACGGTAATGTCCAGATCTGCTACAGCTATGTTGATATGGACACTAGCAACCTCACCAAAATCCAATTTTGGAAAGCCGAAATTTCACGGACCAGAGGGGGAATCGAATGGGAAGTGGCTTGGACGGTCCTGGCCTATGTGACGCTGCCTCCTTCCCCTATTGTGAAACAAACGCTAAGGTGATTGCGCGCTCTCGGGCCTCCCCCCCCAAGCCTGAAACATATACCAAACGAGAACAAATCAGTGATTGAGGCCAGCCCCAAGTACTAGAGTACATTGAACTCAGGTAGCCTAGTCTAGTTGTCGTGAGAAAAAAATTGCTCGCTGATGCACTTCATGTCATACAAAAAAATGCATCGGGACATCCCCATGCACACATGAAAACGTGCAGTGCATGCTATCGCCCTTCACCAACATGGGTCCCTGCTCCCAAAAAGAAGCAAACTTTGCACCGGCTGCCAAAACATCCTCGCTTGCAGGGCCATCATCGGGATCAGAGAACTCAATTTCCCCTCCGTCCGAAACAGACGGGACAAGCTGAAGACTTCCACCCACCCGCACTTAAAGTTTGTGGGTCCGGTAGTTCACCAACACATCCTTCGGTGCGACATTGTCCTTCTTAATCAAAAAATGCCTCGATTTTCGAAACGATTTTGCCTCTGCAATTTTCTTGGGCGTCAGAAGTTGTCGGAAGCCCTCCTGAAATTTGGCATTGCGCTTTTGAATTCGCAGAAACTTGGTCAATGAAATCGGGGAAACAAAGCAAGCAAACGCGACTATACGATGATATTTGTGTCTGGCCATGCGATTTTACATCACATCCGGTCGAAACTGTATGTTATGTTTGACGGTTTTCATTTTCCACCACTGTGCCTTGAGGCTGCCCATTGAGGTCGTACTGTTTTAGGTGGTTTTACTCGGTTTACGTTTTGCTGATGACAACCATTTTTTTGGACCGGACGGGGAAGAACATTGCGATGATTGTAGGTGGTTTGTGTGGTAAGACCGTCCCGCGTTTGCACCCGTCGGCAACAAAATACACTTGAGCAAGGAACACGAAAGGCGCGTAATCAGGAAGAGGACTTAAAAGATGGAGGGCGGCCTAGGATAAAAATGGCGGTGAGGAAACCCCAAACAGCAGCATTGCAGGTGCAGAAAGGCATCTCTGTGTAAAACTGTCTCGGTACAAAAGCCTCTTTGTGTAAAAAATTTGGGTTAAGGCTGGCCTGTGTAGGTGCAACAGTTCCTGTGTCGAAAAGCATTTGGGTGCAAAACTAAGTTAGCACAAACATGTATAAACAAATTTTGGTGCAAAAGACGCTCTGGTGTAAAAATTGCAAGCGTTTTCAGAACGCTGCGTACACAGTAGTCTGTCCGAAAAACATGGTGTGTAAAAACCTCCCTGTGAAGGTTTATCTGTGCAAAGGCTGCTGCGTGTAAAGACATCCGTGTGTAAAAACGGTTGTAATTATGTAAATTAATGCGTTTTTGTACAAATGTAACATGCGTCACCACACTAACTTCAAAGCACCAAGGACCGAAAGAGGGTCAAATACCCGCTGTCGTTCCTGTTGTTGATGATGGCGGTGATGCGCGCGAGGCCCTAAAATTCGTCGTGTTGGCGGTGTCTTGCCAATGTTTGAAAAATTTTGGGGCAAAAATTGTTGAAAATACAAATGGTTTTGGCGTTTCAGAAACCAAAAACCACGGTATTTAGGAGGTTTTTTTGCCCGTGGTAGCAAAAAACACAAAAACACCGTAAATTACAGTGTCTTGAGTTTGGCTTTAAGGTTCGTAGGGTACGGGGAGGGGGAGGAGAGGCGGTCGGGAGGTGGGAAGGAGGGGTCCTAAAATGAACAACAACCTCCTGAATAATCAGGCCACGGGCTGGCCACCCTCCCCTTTACTTCGTAAAGTAAAAGTCAAGGTAGCCCCACTGGAGTTATCTTTCGTGATGTGACAACACGAACATAGGCGCGGTCCAATGGCGCACTCCTGACAACATTGTTTTAAAGTTCATTGGCCGGAATCATCCGCAGAAATGGTTGGGATGCATGTTATGTACGAACATGTTTCATTAGCGCTTAGGCTCCGATATTTTGATTCGTTGTGAGCTCGGTGGTTTGTTTGGCAGTTGCACACCGGAAATTGCACAAATGCGATTTGCAATACATGAATGTGGTTTGCCACAAAACTGTTTCACTCGGTTGTGGGCACGTTTTCTGCTTTTTGAAGGGTCCGCACCGTGGCATCACGTTTTACACGCACGAGGTCGAAACCACGTTTTGTTACCAAACGACACCATTTGTCCATAGCCATTTGCAGCGCCGAACAACAAAGTTGGAGACTTGACACGCAACCCTGTCGCACCGGAGAATTTGACTTGCACCAGTTTTGGGAAGAAGATACCCTGGCTGGTTCGACCTCACTACTTACAAAATTTATACAAAACTATCAAAGACTCCATTAAATCGCAAATTTCCCCACATCATATTCAGATACCATCAGCCGAGTGCAACTGACTATCCGCACGGGCCAATCCGCTAACAACGTTTTGTCGACGACACTTTTTGCAGTGAGCATATGTTTTTCCATCTTCATTGGTTTTCGATGCCACTGGACCATGTTGCCCGTCAGGCTGGGTTTGTTCCAGTAGATCTTCAATGCGACCTCAATAGCAACCGTTTTTCCAGCGAATTCGGCAAATTCAATGCGATTCTCCATTTTCCTGAATTTCGACTCACTAAATGCATCTTCGTCGTGTTCCATTGTCGAGGTTTTAAACAGATAAGTTTTTTCTAGATGTTGTGTCTTCCATCATTCGCCGATGAAGTCGCAATTGCTGAAGAGCCTTGGAGGGTTTGAATCTGCAACGTCGTGGTTTGCAATAACTATATTTTTCCCAGAATCGTAAAACATTTTTTTCACATCAGCAACCGTGACACCACCATTTTGACTTGTAATTGACAATACAATGCAGTTTGGAGCTGTGTTGGTTCCCAATTGCCGTCCAATATTGGAGTCCAATATTAAACACCACCCACTTTTTTTGAGGACGTCTTTGTCGCACTACGCACAATAATTTTCCAATGTGCACGCCTATGGTTCAAACCAATCCGCAAACATCGCCTAAACTGAAATCCAATTGCATCTTTGCATTTGCAAAGGTACCCTTGCATGTCCAGCTGTCCTCTCCCGCATGTGTGTCAAATTTCCGACTCACAATTTGCATACCATCTTCAACAACCCATTGGATCAAAGTGCTGCCACGATCATTTCTGGGTCCACAACCGCGTTGGCCAATGAAGGGGGAAGGTCACATGCAACAAATGAAAATTGCAATGTGCCCAATTGGAATCGCAAAAAGCAAACCCGAGGGCTGTACGGAGTAAACGTTACATTGTGCACACGCCGAAGCAACTGGCCGGATATGGCACTGCCAACGCCTCTATGGGAACCACCTCTACTCAAAAAAAAAATTGCCGCCACGTGGTGTTTCAAAACCCTTTTCAATACCAACCGGTGTACTTTTGCCTTGGAAGGCACAGTGACCCCAAACTTTGCTCAGGTTTTTCTTTCCTAGGATGCAATGACTAGAACCAATCGGTCCGCCCATGTTCATCTGCAAATCGCATCATTCCAGAAATGTTGCAACGGTTTTTTCGGAGCGCATAGCTGTGCAATTGATGTCACCATCTTATACCGGTGTTGCGCAAACTTGACACCGCCAATACAGCAACTGAGAACCTTGACCATTTTCAGGAAACGGGGTGGAAAAAAAACGAAATATAGATGTTCAAAGAATGTTGTCTGGGACATTTTTTTTGTTCCACGGTTGTTATTTTTTTCTGTTCCAATAAACAACGAATTGCAGTACCCCCAGCAAAAAATCAAGCGTTGAAACAAACACCGCGTATAATACTTTGAACAAGGGATGCAAGCGGTGATGTGCAAGATACACCTACTTGTTTTGAATTCGGGATTTGTACATATTGTTTTTGTGTGACGACGTGCAATCTCACCGCAGGCCGGGCACCGCTCCCTTGAAGACCAAAATCACGCAGAACATGCACGCGCGTTCGGTACTAGAAAAATGTTGGTGGAAAAGACCATTGAACAAGACATACCAACGTGCATGTGGAATTTGCAGTGCCGGTTTGTGAAGTCGTGCGTCTGAATTTTGCCCTTTTTCATTGAAAAACCTGATTGTTTTTTCCAAATGGTTCGTTGAAACACTCTGGCTACCAAACGCCCTCTCACCGCAAATATCATTTTTTTCCAATCACGCAATAAATGATTTTTTGAGACAAACGGCGACCTTTACATGAGCAATCGCTGTGCAGTTGCAGCATTTTTTCACCAAACGCAGCGATCGTTGCAAACCAACCCTACGGGAACAATATTCCTGCACCATTTGCAGGATATGCACTGCCTGTGGAATGAATCGAACAATGGGGTGTTCCTTTCAAGAATCGGTGTTGGTCCGAAAGATGCGGTGTTCATCCGATAATTTGGAAAGTGCCATTTCCCTCGAAGCAGTTGCTGCTTCAAAACGACACAATTTTCCCCACAAACGTTACCCTTCCAAAAAAAAATGGCCGCCATGCAAAAACAATTGTCGGAGTCGAAACCTTAATCCCCTGATGACGCGATACCTTTTCCCTGTGGATATTTTTGAACGCGGTTCTACCCGGCGAAGACCACTGCATCCAGATGAAAACGTGTCGCAAAAGATTTGGTTCATTTATTTCATGTTGATGGTTCGGGTTTCCAAATTTAAATACCCACACTGAGGAATCGAATGCTAGCGGGCCCTCGGCACTAAAGAACCAAATGTTGATACTAAACCGGCCAGACTTTTGCAGTGCATCCGGCCCAATGTTTCCTAAACCAGAAGCAAATTGAGGTAATTTGATGCCACGTATCGAGAAATTGAATTTGCAGTTCTAAAGGCCGCCGAACCCAAACAAGGTGTATGCAAAGCAATTACGCGTTTTTTCTTGAAGACTTGCTGTTGGTGCAGTTGAACACAGTTTGGTTGTAGCCATTTTTTCGCAAACTGTCCGAAAATTTCGATACATGTCCCAAAAAAACAAGCGCAACAAACGAACCCGAATGCAGTCACGTAAAAGACTTTTGTGAAACACGTCATCTGAACAATTTTGTACATTTTTCCTTTGCTTCCGTGCCAGTGTACACTGTGGAGTGTGGAATCAGATGGACTACAGAGTAAGGAGTGTAAAGTGTAGACTGTGGAGTGTAAAGTGTGGAGTGTGGAGTGTGACGCGTGAAGTGTCGAGTGTGAAGTGCGAAGTGTGGAGTGTAAAGTGTGAAGTGTAGAGTGCGGGGTGTAAAGTGTAGAGTGTGGAGTGTAGAGCGTACAGTGTAGAGTGTAGGGAGTATAGAAAAGTGCGGAGTGTAAAGTGTAGAGTGTGGAGTGTAAAGCGTAGAGTGTGGAGTGTCAAGTGTAGAGCGTAAAGTGTAGCGTGTGAAGAGTGAAGTGTAGAGTGTAAAATGTAAAGTGTGAAGTGGGAAGTGTGGAGTGTAGAGTGGGGAGTGCAAAGTGTGAGGTTTGGAGTGTAAAGTGTGAAGTGTAGAGGGCGGAGTGTGAAGCGTGAAGTGTGGAGTGTGAAGTGTGAAGTGTGAAGTGTAGAGTGTGGAGTATAGAGTGTGATGTGTAAAGTGTGACGCATGGAGTGTACAGTGTGAAGTGTGGCGTGGAGTGTGAAATGTAAAGTGTCAAGTGTAGAGTGCGGACTGTAGAGAGAGTGTGAAGTGGGAAGTGTAGAGTGTAAAGTGTGAAGTGTAAAGAGAGGAGTAAAAAGCCTGAAGCGTTAAACTGTAGAGTGGGGATTGTAAAGTGTAAAATGTAGGGTGTGAAGTGTAGAGTGTAGAGTGGGAAGTGTAGAGTGTGGAGTGTAGAGTGGAAAGTGGGGAGTGGGGAGTGTAAGGTGTAAAATGTGGAGTCCAAAAGTGTGGAGTGCGAAGTGTAAAGTGTAGAGTGCGGAGTGTGAAGTGTAGAGTGCTGAGTGTAAAGTGTAGAGTGGGGAGTGTAAAGACTGAAGTGTAGAGTGTTCAGTGTAAAGTGTAGACTGGAGTTGAAGTGTGGAGTGTCGTGTGGATAGTGTGGCGTGGGGAATGTAAAGTGTAAATTGTAGAGTGTTGAATGTAGCGTAGAGTGGAGTGTAAAAGTGTAAAGTGTAGAGTGTGGGGTGTGGAGTGTGGAGTGTGAAGTCTAGATTGTGGGATGTAAAGTGTGGAGTGCAAAGTGTAAAGTGTAGAGTGTGAAGTGTTAAGTGTAGAGTGTAAAGTGTGAAGTGGGGAGTGTCAACTGTGAAGTGTGAAATGTAGAGTGTAGAGTGTGAAGTGTAAAGTGTGAAGTGTAGAGTGGGGAGCGTAAAGCGTAGACTGTGGAGTGTAAAGTGTAGAGTGCGCAGTGTCAAGCGTAGAGCGTAAAGTGTAGCGTGTGAAGTGTGAAGTGTGAAGTGTAGAGTGTAGAGTGTACAGTGTGAAGTGGGAAGTGTGGAGTGCAGAGTGTAGAGTGTGGAGTGTAAGCTGTGAAATGTGGAGCGTGAAGTGTGAAGTGAAAAGTGCAAAGTGTAAAGTGTGGAGTGTGGAGTGTATAAAGTGTAGAGTGGGGAGTGCAAAGTGTGAGGTTTGGAGTATAAAGTGTGAAGTGTAGAGTGTGGAGTGTCAAGTGTGAAGTGTGGAGTGTGAAGTGCACAGTGTGAAGTGTAAAGTGTAGAGTGTCCAGTATAGAGTGTGAGGAGCAAAGTGTGAAGCGTGGAGTGTACAGTGTGAAGTGTGGAGCGGGGTGTAAAATGTAGAGTGTGAAGTGTAGAGTGCGGACTGTAAAGTGTGAAGTGTAAAGTGTAGAGTGTAAAGTGTGGAGTGTAGAGTGCGAAGTGTAAAGTGTAGAGTGCGGAGTCTGAAGTGTAGAGTGCCGAGTGTAAAGTGTAGAGTGGGGAGTGTAAAGTGTAAAGTGTAGAGTGTAAAGTGCAGAGTGGAGTGGGATGTGAAGTGGGGAGTGTAAAGGGCAAGTGTCAAGTGTAGAGTGTGACATGTAAAGTGTAGAGTGTGAGTGTAAAGTGTAACGCGTGAAGTGTGGAGTGTGGAGTGTAAAGTGTAGAGTGTGGGGTGCGGAGTGTGGAGTGCTAAGTGTGGAGTGCTGAGTGTAAGGTGTAGAGTGAAAAGCCTGAAGTGTGGAGTGTCAAGTTTGAAATGTAAAGTGTAGAGTGTAGAGTGTGAAGTGTGAAGTGTGAACTGTAGAGTGTGGATTGCAGAGTGTAAGGTATGGAGTGTGAAGTGTAGCGTGTGAAGTGTGATGTGTGAAGTGTAGAGTGTGAAGTGTAAAGTGCGAAGTGTAAAGTGTAGAGTGTAAAGTGTGGAGTGTAAAGTGTGAAGTGTGAAGTGTACAGTGTAGAGCGTGTAGTGCAAAGTGTGAAGTGCAGAGTGCGGGGTGTAAAGCGTAGAGTGTGGAGCCTACAGTGTCAAAGTGTAGAATGTGGGGAGTGCAAAGTGCGGCGTGTAAAGTGTAGATTGTGGGGTGTGGAGTGTGGTGTGGAGTGTGAAGTGTAGAGTGGGGGATGTGAAGTGTGGAGTGTGGAGTGGAAAAGGGCAAGTGTAAAGTGTAGAAAAGGGCAAGTGTAAAGTGCAGAGTGTGAAGTGTAAAGTGTAGAGTGTGGAGTGTAAAGTGTAAAGTGTGTAGCGTGGAGTGTAAAGTGTAGAGGGAGAGTGTGGGGTGTAGGGTGTGAAGTGTGGAGTGTTGAGTGTCAAGTGTAGAGCGCAAAGTGTAGCGTGTGAAGAGTGAAGTGTAGAGTGTAGAGTGTAAAGTGCGAAGTGGGAAGTGTGACTTGTATAGTGTGGGGCGATGAGTGTAAAGTGTGGAGCGTAAAGTGTGAAGTTTCAAATGTGAAGTTTCAAGTGCGCAAAGTGTAAAGTGTGAAGTGTCAAGTGTCCACTGTCAAGTGTGTAGGGTAAAGTGTAGAATAGAGACTGGAGGGGGTCAAGTCTAAAGTGGTGATGCACCAAATACAGCACTTGCCACGCAAAATGACGTTCCACACTCGACGGATCTGCACCAAATGCTGCGCCTGCCATGCAAAATGAGACTTTGAGAATGTCCCACGCCTGCCACATGATTTGCACGTTGTCACCACTTGACACAGCCCTGACGATTCGCAAAAAACACGCAACACGACACGTCTAAAGTGCTGCGCCTGCCACGAAAAATGACGATGGAGGTCTCCAAAGCGCTGCGCCTGCCACGAAAAATGAAACTCATTTTCTGAAAACGACGCGAAAGTTTGCGCCTGCCACACAAAACGACTTTCAACACTTTTCCAGACACGTTGCAAAGCTCCAAAACGAGCATTTCGTACGAAGCTTCCCTTGAATTTCATCACATCTCTCAAAATGCCACGCCTGCCACACGATGTGCACGTTCTCACCACCTGATGCAGCCGTGACAATTCGACACAAAAAACACGCAACACGACACGTCTAAAGTGCCGCGCCTGGCACGAAAAAGGACGATGGAGGTCTCCAAAGTGCTGCGCCTGCCACGAAAAATGAAACTCATCTTCTGAAAGCGACGCGAAAGTATTGTGCCTGCCACACAGAACGACTTTCGTCACGTCATGGAACGCTTTGGAATGTCACAGTGCCACACCTGCCACACGAAACGACGTTTCGCAGCTTCCCCCATAGGCACGGCCAAACGGCGGCCACGCAGACGGTTGCCAACGGTTGCCAACAGTTGCGGACGTTGCCAACGGTTGCCGACGGTTGGACGGCATCAAACGAACACAGCTCAACCCCCAGAGCCCCAAGGTAAAACGAGAACCCTTCGCTACGCATTTGGGAAACCCTCATGTTTCACGCATGTCCATTGACATTGCGTCCGTTTTAATGCTTTGCTGCACTATGATGGTGCTTGGCTTGCCGAAGCACTGTGACGGACGACACTGATTCCAATAGCTCTTATTTCTGCAAATGTGACGGACGACGCTGATTCCAATAGCTCTTATTTCTGCAAATGCGCGCCCTGTTTTCTTCTTCCAAATGAACCGGCAGGCATTTGTGTTTCTTGTGCGTTTCATGGCTGGTTTAGGGGTGGACATATCCAAACGGCCAAGGCCTCTTCTTTAGAACATGAAAGCATGAATGTTTGGATCTTGTGTGGGAACTGTGGTGGCGGAATTGCAGAACGCGCCCCCAACCACAGTGCACACGTATATTCAGGGTGGTGGGGTCAGTGGGGTCCCATTTGCGCATTGAAATGCTGCGGGGCACACATGGGAAGGCTAAACGCTATCTAAAAACGTATATCGTTCACTACGATGTTGAGGATGAAGGCTTGCAAAATCTATCGCCAAAACGACGGCTGACTTTGAAACAAAACACGATGGCATTACACCTGGTTGAAAGATGAAGGCGCAGTGAAGGAAGGATAGAATGTGACTACTGCGAGATGCGTGCCTGGTCTGCTGCAGAAAGAAACTAGAGGTACCTGAGTCGGATTGTTTGGCTGAAGGAGGGATCTGAATCCAACAAACTCAGAGATGCGCGTGCGAAAATCCAACAAGACCTTACAACCACTAGCCGCGTGGGCGCTCGCTCGCGTTTGCCCTAGCGCTTACTTAGACCGCGTCGTGCGCCAAAAACCCTGGGGTCGGCGATCACCGCGTCGGGCGTCTAAAAAGCACAAAACCCAAAAACAACGGCTTCACTGCAACACACTCGGATCCTTTCCACACAGGAACGAGGAAGGTAAGCTATGTTTAGCTTCTGTGCTGTCCGTGCACATGCAACATGCATGTCTGCTGTTCACCTTCTGTTGGTTGCTCTGACTGCGGTGGCGGCNGGAAGGTAAGCTATGTTTAGCTTCTGTGCTGTCCGTGCACATGCAACATGCATGTCTGCTGTTCACCTTCTGTTGGTTGCTCTGACTGCGGTGGCGGCAAACAAAAAACTCATCCACAAACATGCACAACTCGGCCACATCATGTTGGGTGAATTCATGGTGGTTGAATTCACCTTCTTTCCAAAAACATCATCTCTTCTCCAAAAACATCATGCAAGCTCTCAAAAATGCAGAAACGCAGTTTGGCAGAAAAACCAGTTTGGATTTGTTGTTGTTGTAAAACGACATGCACAAACTCACCAAAACCATCTCCTCGCACTTGCAGTANTGCAGAAACGCAGTTTGGCAGAAAAACCAGTTTGGATTTGTTGTTGTTGTAAAACGACATGCACAAACTCACCAAAACCATCTCCTCGCACTTGCAGTAAAAACACCAAAGTCCACAAATCATCATTCAAGCGTGGTTGCGAAATGCAACGCATGCAGCAAACACGCTTGCACCAAAAACCAAAACGTTGTTGTCCACAAACTTTGTCTCAAACAACTTGCACCAACATGCAAAACTCCAAAAAGCTTGAAAAACATCTCAAATGTGGTTTTGACACCACCATTCTGCAGCAAATTGTGAGCCCTGTTCAACCAAACNTGCACCAACATGCAAAACTCCAAAAAGCTTGAAAAACATCTCAAATGTGGTTTTGACACCACCATTCTGCAGCAAATTGTGAGCCCTGTTCAACCAAACCATTCGCAACACCAAGTTGCTGTCGCCACACGTTGTAACACCGGAATCACAGCATCTGTCCACCGTCCACACGGGAGCGTGTATTTCCATACCCCCTTTTGCTGTGTATTCCCAGTCAGATTCATGCAGAAAGTGTCCAACATCCAGCATCTTGCACATATNCCGTCCACACGGGAGCGTGTATTTCCATACCCCCTTTTGCTGTGTATTCCCAGTCAGATTCATGCAGAAAGTGTCCAACATCCAGCATCTTGCACATATATATATATATAATCTCATCATCCACAAACTGTCCATGAGGGTCCGCACACGAAGTCATTCCTTCACAGAAAAATTGCAGATGTCACGAAAAGGTACGTATAGTACTTGAATTAATCCTGTGTTCCAGCTTCATGCATTTGCACATGCATTGAAGCGAAGTTGAAAAACCATCTGTGGCAGCGTCCATGCATAGACCCAAAGTCCTCNATTAATCCTGTGTTCCAGCTTCATGCATTTGCACATGCATTGAAGCGAAGTTGAAAAACCATCTGTGGCAGCGTCCATGCATAGACCCAAAGTCCTCCATTGCCAGACCATCGAACTGTAACTGTCATCCATAATGATTTCACCCAGATCCAGTTGAC
>BGPT01003066.1:9342-21443 GCA_003297045.1 Symbiodinium sp. clade C Y103 | reverse complement strand
TCACCCAGATCCAGTTGACCGTCTTGCAGTAAAAGACATGCAGAGCCATGCACATTTCTCTCAAGCCAGAAACTCCTCACTGCTCCTCGTATACCCTGTTGTAGGTTTTGCCGGCATCGAGGAAGGAGTCCACACGTGTGTGCAAGAGCCACGCTGTAAGATCGGGTGCCTGTGATCGCGGACAAGCGGTCACGCACTTTCTGAATTTCNCCGGCATCGAGGAAGGAGTCCACACGTGTGTGCAAGAGCCACGCTGTAAGATCGGGTGCCTGTGATCGCGGACAAGCGGTCACGCACTTTCTGAATTTCCCGATCAACTGCTTTGCATATTTGCATGCATCTGGGTCTCTTGCAAAACACATAAGTGTGAATTTGTGAAAAGAAATCTTCTGCTTCGCAAACTTCGGCATCGTGATCAAAGTACGGCCCCATTGCTCGGAAGAATGCNCTTGCAAAACACATAAGTGTGAATTTGTGAAAAGAAATCTTCTGCTTCGCAAACTTCGGCATCGTGATCAAAGTACGGCCCCATTGCTCGGAAGAATGCGCCCAGGCAGGTTTTGGAATGGCCTGATCTACGTGGGCGTAGTCGAGGATCACCTCACTGTCATTCCAATTTGGGGACCCAGCTGAAAGTGCTTGGAAGGCCCGCCTGGTAGCTTGGGAAGCTCGGAGGGGAGAATTCAGTCTCTGAGACAATGCTGAATTCATCGTCCTCGTAGGCTCGGTCCAGGGCATCTTCCATAGCATCAAACCGTCTCTTCGATGCATCTGTCATTGCCGTTGCATTGGATTCCACANCTTGGCTTTCGATTGGGCACCAGTCACCTTAGGTGCCACAGGCATCTGTGACTGCTTCTGAGCTGTTTCGGATCCGCATGCAGCTGCAGAGGCTTTTGGTGGATGCGCCTCAGCTGCACTTGCACTTGCACTTGCACCTTTTGACTTGGTAGCAGCAGCAGCCCTCTGTGCGGCACTCTGTGCGGCTTCAGCAGCAGCGGCAGCTGCGGCAGCACTTTGCTGTTGCACCTTCCCATACAGTGTAAGCACTGACCGTTCTCCTCTGATGGCATTGGGGTTCGTTTCCAGTGGAAGGTCAGCATGCCAGGGATCATCCTTCGGGTCATATGGATACTTGTCCTGCATAGTCACTCCACCGTATGCAGAGCGATGCATCAGCTTCTCCCTGGGCAGCATCTCTTCATGCAAACCTTCTGGGGGTGACGACGGAGCAGCTTTCCAAGGCCCCGTACGTGGGTCACCACCTGTCATCTTGTTGAATTCATTTGCCTGCTTGGTGAATTCTTCTGGGTAGAATGCACCTGCAGGTGGCTCAAAGGCCGCAGCGAATCTGGAGGGGACGTCATCGTGCCCAGCTGCAGATCCCGAACCTGCTGTCTGCGAGGTCTGCTCGTCTTCTGACACCACGTCTGGAGGCCATGCTCGGTTCATGGGAGCGTTCTTTTTCTCTTTCCTGTGGACTGTCATGAGCTCATTCATGCGTCCACCGGAGTCAGCTTTTCTCAACAGCTCCCTGAGTTGGTCCCATTCTCCGATGGTCATGTCCATCCCTGGGATCTTGTCGTCAGGGTTATAGGGCCCTGGTGGTGGAATCCCTGAAGGAGTCCCTGCACCACTTCCGGACCAACGTGACATGGCTCAGGCACGTGCAGTCGAATTAACGTGCAGAACTGTTTCAACACACCACACCACGCAAAGACCTAAGTGCAGCAGTTCAGCCGTTCCTTAGTGGTGGTAATCCGCAGACTGCTGTCTGTGCNNAGTATGCTGTGTACCTGACATCCTTAGTCATGCAGGTCATGCTCATGCAGTGTGCCCAGCCGTTCTGTTATCCAAAACATTGCAAAACAACATGCACTGTAGTCCCAAGAGTCCAAATGTGTCCACCAACTGACATGCACTGCTCAAAAACATTCAAGACATCTCTATAATCAACTGCACCACAACCAAAAAAAACATGCAGCATGCACTGTCCGTGATCCACATCCAACTCTTGTGTTCCGCATCGCCGGTGCTTCGCAAACAAAAACATCTGTGCTTCACATCAACTGCAGTGTTTCACATCAACTGCAGTGTTTCACATCAACTGTTGTTGTTTCAATTTGGTTTCTGTTGAAATAAGAAATAAATTTGTTGACATGCAAAACAAAAATCAAAACAAGGTCGTCATGCCACGTCCCCCTTTTAAATCGGCGGCGTCCGGAGACGTGCAAAAAAAACAGTTCCACCTGCCACGCACTTTCCTTTAGAAACAAACATGCACATGCAGGTCAAAAACGAAATTCTTTCCCTTTTGTTGGTCGTGCACGCATGCACTAGTTGGGGTTCTTTCGCCCTGCTCGCACCGCGGCCAAAATGGCCTTTGCTAGCTCTTTGTTGTAAGACCCAGTTCGGGTCCAGTTCACTTCGTTCATGGCAGCATGCTGGTTGCACTCGCACCAACCAAATTTCTTTGTCAACAAATTGCAGAAACCAGCTGAAGCACTACAAAAGATCAAAACCTTTCCTNGTTGCACTCGCACCAACCAAATTTCTTTGTCAACAAATTGCAGAAACCAGCTGAAGCACTACAAAAGATCAAAACCTTTCCTACCGGCAATCCAGATTCAGCAACCATACCTGTTTGACACAAAAACACCTCAGCATCAAATTTCAAACCACAACTCGACAAAACTTTCTTGGTTTCTTCCCGTTTCCAAATGTTGTTGNCCTCAGCATCAAATTTCAAACCACAACTCGACAAAACTTTCTTGGTTTCTTCCCGTTTCCAAATGTTGTTGTTCCTTGGGAGCTCAAATGACCGTGAATCCCTCAGCATCAGGTACTTAGAAACATTCTCCATGATACCTTTCCATGCCCTATCCGCATCCGATTCAATGTCCTGGGAGAAGTTCTTCAAGGGCGATTCTGAACTACAAGGAGTCGATGCATGGACGTGCACCCATTTGTAGCCAAGCTGTTGCTGCACCTCCACGAAAGCTTTCACACGATGAAACATGTCCTTGGTCTCCATGTTCTTCACAACACCGATATACGGTACTCTTGCAATTCGACATGCTTCACGGAGGGCTGAGTCAGTGCCGCAACAGACCTCTACAAATGCCATATCCACCTTCCGATCAACCCTGTGGTTCAGCATCAAATCTCGCATTCCATGCAGATCTTGCAAAGGTACCTCAGGAGTCTCGAATCCTAAGCTGGTCCTGTGCCTCAAAAAATCCTTAGTGCCCAAACACTTCGTGAAGAGATCAGCCACATTGNCGCAAGAAGACAAGGAAACAGACTGTTGCTGCCTAGCAATTGACCTCACCAGAGCACCTTCACAAAACACAACACCACCTGAAATCCCTTTCCTACCATTAAACCGATACGGAGCAAAGGAAGCATCGGCAAAGGAGTGANCTGAAATCCCTTTCCTACCATTAAACCGATACGGAGCAAAGGAAGCATCGGCAAAGGAGTGGAGGATTGAGTGTCGTGCAGGTCCAATCATTAACTTCTCGTATTCTGGTGACGGGAGTCGAAGGCAGGTAGCAACATCCTCAAACAGAAACCTCAGCAATCCCCTGATGGCACTTTCCGTACCTTGGTTGGGCTTTGCCTGTTGACTTCCGATCAAGCTTAGATACAATTTCAAATCGTGTCTTCATTGTGCCATCCACAAGAGCTTTCCTAGTGCTCTACGAAACCTTGAGTAGGCTGAAGGAGACAGTTCTTGCATCAATTGTTTATCTCCCTGCGCCTTGTCCAGGATTCCAGCCACATCAGGCACAGCTGAAGTGCCTTTGGTGATGTTGAACTCAAGGAACGTATTCTTCAGAAAGTTCGGATCAACTCCAATCGTCAATGAGTCATCATCAGTTCCCCTGTGGATATGTCGGCCAATGAAGACAAGACTGCCACCACCCAAACGTGCAGGTAGAATCAAACCTGTCTGCTTCAAAGGAACAGCCTTCCCGATGGCCTTCTCAACGATTTGCTCAGATTTCTCGGACATGCAGCAGAGAAGGAGATCGTCGACATAGGCAACAAGGAAAGCTATTTCACCAGCAACAACACCTTGATATATGCACGGCTCGATCTCATCTGCCGTCAAGCCAATGGAGCGGATGCTATCACTGAGCAAATTCAACCAGTGCAAAGACGCATCTCGCAAGCCGTTCAGAGCTTTGTAGAGAAGCAGGTACGCCTGCGACCCATCTGGGAGTGACACAGACTGCGGCAGCTTCAGCACAATCACAAGTCCTCTTGGCAAAGGAGAGTGCATAAAGGCATGGGAGACGTCCAGGCCTTTCAGACACAATGCACGCTGAGCAGCAAGAGTCAGAACGAAGTGAAGACCTTCAATGCTTGGGGTAGGACTGCTAATTCCGAGCTTTCGTGCAGAAATGCCCTTGTTCAAGTCTTTTGCAACAATCCTAACTCGCACCCTAGTCTCACTCTTGTAGGCAGAAACCCACCTACTTGGAATGACCCTCATGCTCGAATTCTTCTTCTTCAGTGCATCAACCTCAGCCTGACCTATGACCTTGCCTGCACCACATTTTTCCAAATTTTGAATCTCTTCTTTCATACCTTCAAACCCTTGATCAGCATCCAATTGCATGAGTGAACTATCATCAATGACTTCGTCCGGTTTCCAAATCAACACATCCNCATACCTTCAAACCCTTGATCAGCATCCAATTGCATGAGTGAACTATCATCAATGACTTCGTCCGGTTTCCAAATCAACACATCCGAACCACCTAACTTCACCTTCACACATGTGTGGCTCTTCTCCGGAGCAAACTTGATTGAATTCAGTTCACCATCAAACACTTCGGGGCTGGTCACCTTAGCTTTCTCAGGTCCTTGTTCAAGAAACCATTCCACAGGTCCAACAGTGTCACATGCATTGTCCGCAACAAACAAGTCCAAGGTCATGGGAACCGGAGTTCCTGAAGCACGTTCAGTCTCCATTTCAGCCTCCAAATCCTCAACTGACCTTTCAGCCTCCCTCTTGGCACCTGATCCCTGAACATCCATTGCCTGATCAACCTCACTTGAACCTGCGCCGAACGGAGCCGGGCTCTCTTCAGTCTCCATATCCTCATACCTCACCTCAAGTCTCGGCCTTGACTCATGCACAACCTCAGGCAGCGGTGGGATCACTGGTGGATTCTCTGCTTCAAAAGCAGCACGCTTTCGTTTACAATCCGCATTATGCCTGATCCCTGGTGCATTCATCCCTGATTCGCATNCGCTTTCGTTTACAATCCGCATTATGCCTGATCCCTGGTGCATTCATCCCTGATTCGCATGCAGGACACCTGGGTGTCTTTGGAAACACACGCACCTCACTCCTACCAACATCAGAAGCCGGAGACGTGGGAGAAGCAGACGGTACAGAAACCACAGCAGGACTCTTTGGGGTTGGAGCTCGAAGTGGTTCTTGTCGTGCAATCTTCAACTCACCTGGTTTCCTCGGGGGAGGAGCTGGTTCAGCAGCTCGCTTTCTGGGAAGAGGAGCACGATAAGTTGGATCAGATTCTTTCATTTCTCGCACTAGATCTCCTGGAGCACCATCTGGGTATTCAACAACATCATCTTCCACGGGCCTTGCAGTATCACCAGCTGGCAAGCGTGGTCGGTTCACATCAGGAGCAGCTTGGGTTGAGCTGGCACTTGCACTTGACCTGGATTTCCACCACCTTCCAACTCCACGAACAACTGATCACCAATCACCTGATTCCATGCAATGGGAGTAATCGCCTTCACATTCCTTGCAACAAAGCGCTTCAAAACCAATTCACCATCAATTCTGACTGCACCTTGCACCACTGGTCCAGTGTCCAATCCAGAATGCACAAAGCAGGCTTCAATACTTCGTGTCTCGTTGGGCGATTGGGCTCTCATGCTGCTTGGCAATTCCGCCAGAACACTTTGACCAAACATTGCAAAGGAAGGCTTTGACAATCTCCGTTGAGTGGAATACTCAAGTGGTGAGAAGTCCGAACCATGGGCCTTAGAGAAATGATTGTGGCTAAGAGCGATGTAAGTCACTGCATCAGCAAGTCCTTTCTCAGTAATGCAGATGTCAGCACCGCCCTCATTCATCTCTGCCCTCAAGACTGCCAGCGACTCCTTGAGTCGACGAACAGCACGCTCGGCTCCACCGTTGCTCTGGTGTTGTTGGGGTCGTGCACGGCGAATCAGAAACGTGTATTTCTCAGAACTGGTTCCTACTAGCTCTGACACAGCCCTTNTGCACGGCGAATCAGAAACGTGTATTTCTCAGAACTGGTTCCTACTAGCTCTGACACAGCCCTTTCCGCATCTGTATGGAGCACTACAGAGGAAGTAGAGGAAGCAAGGCCAAAATGATCAAGCCATTTGCAGATTTGAGTTTTCACATGCCTAGCCTCATGTCCTACTACCACATACCCCACACAGTTTGTGGATAGCNTCTGTTTCACCAATATGGAAAAGGGAAGTTTACGAAACTTCCAAGATACTTGATCCGAAACTCTCCACGCCGATGTTGCATGTCGTGCGAGTCATGGACATATCGGTCGGAAGATGCGCAAACACTAGTCGACGTTTCTCGCCTTTGGTTGTGCGTAAACACAAAATGAGATTATCCGAAAGTTTGAACATCGCCAAATCGTCTCGCTCGAAAATCGTGCGTCGAGAAAACAACGTCAAAACTGAAACACAAGACAGCATGGAGTGGTAAAGCTCAGCAGCTCCTTTTTTGACCGCGGGGGTAGAAGTCACGAGTGATGTTGCCAGTTACGCACTGGAGTTGACCCCCGTGATTGAGTGCGTTTAACGAGGCAAGCAAGTCGATGCGAACAAGGATGGCATCGTGCATGGGATGGTACACTCGTGATACCCGCTTTGATTTGCTGCTGAGTTCATAGCACACACTCCAGCAAGTGTCTGGTTCATTTGAGATAAGCTCCTAGCCATGGTAGCCAGCAATGAGCTATGTGTCACAACCCGCATGTAGAAAGGCTGTCAGATAACCAAGCACTTGCCCTTTTGTTCGTGTCGAGGTCCAGGCACGAGTCTGTGTAGATCCGTGTACTGGTTCCTCCCAGTCATCTTGATCGCGAGCTCTAGTAAGACGAGAGATTCAAACAGGACTCTAAATTGACAATAGGCCCAAAAGGTTGTTCTCGTCGTATGTTGTACAGAGACTTAAAAGTCAGTCTCTACCGTCTACTCGTTTGCCCAGCTTGTCTGAAAACGTCCACCATCAGAACGTCGTCGAAAACGAAGATGAAGACAACAAGCAGATCGGAAAGCTCGGCAGTTCCGCCGCCACGTGGTAGGAAACTGGTCCCTCATGTGAGGCAGAGACTAAGTGCCCGGAAATGGATGCATGGAATAAAATTCTTCCATCCATGTTTGCAAAGGGATACCAGTGAGCTGATGAATGGAAACTGCATTGCCCAGCAGCCGGGAAGCAGGTGGTTTGTACCATTGTATTGTCACAAAAGGTATCCGTATGTAAATGAGCCACCATATAATTCTGAAAAGTTGCAAACCTGAAACAGAATTGTTCAGGGATAAAATTCCGGTGGTCTCCTAACCGTACCTCCCGANATATAATTCTGAAAAGTTGCAAACCTGAAACAGAATTGTTCAGGGATAAAATTCCGGTGGTCTCCTAACCGTACCTCCCGAAGCGATGTCGGTCCACAGACCAACGTGCCAGTTGATATGCATGTGCCCACAGGAAGGGGATAGTATCCAGGGAAGGCATCGATATACCCGTTGAGGTCACCATCTCGAAGGTCAGTTGTCCTTCCTAAAGACAGTGTCAGTATGCAGTCCACTGTGCCAGTCAGCTGAAGAGTTGAAGATCAGCGGTACTTCCCAAGAACAGTGTCAGTATACAGTTCACTGTGCCAGTCGCTTGGAGATGCCAACAACAAGTGACGACCAAAGAATGCCAAAAGACCCAAGTTGTGTCGTCCAAAAGGTAGCAGTACCAAAAGCAGGCATCTTTATACCAGCGAAGGTCCCGCAACCGTATTGCGCCAACGGCGTCTGTATGTAAGTAGACCGAGGATGTAACCATAGAAAGATGCACCCTCAAAACCGGGCCGTTCAGGGATGTAGAAATACTTCGCCAAGGTGTCAGGTTGCGAAAAATGCCAACTCCGTTCCCCTTGAATATATTCCGATCCTGAGGGACAGATTCTGAAGACAACAACTTTCTGGACAGTTGGTTTGGAGTCCACTGGTCAAGTTCGAACCAGCCAGATAGNATCCTGAGGGACAGATTCTGAAGACAACAACTTTCTGGACAGTTGGTTTGGAGTCCACTGGTCAAGTTCGAACCAGCCAGATAGCTTCCACCTGTTTGAAAAATCTGCGAGCCCCCCCAAGCTGTGCCAGCAACATATTGCTGTGAGTCCACAAGTACCCTAAAGCTGTACCTGTTGAAATGGGCTGAAACTTGCGAAGAGTCCACAGTTACCCCAAAGTCGTGCTTGGGAAATGAGCAGCGCCTGGCAAAATTTTTATAGATGCAACCCAAATTGTACCTCGAGCACAAAACTGTCCATTGTGAAAAATCTGTCAAAGTAGCATGGAAAAGTGTACATCAAAGAAAATGCNCAAAGAAAATGCATGATGCTCCATGTTCTCACCAAACATCGTATAGTGCCCCTCTGTGTTTTGCCCCTCTGTGTTTGGTGTGTTTTGGCCTTGATGGATCGGTCTTGACAGTAAAGTGCAACTCTGTGTTTGGCCCCTTTTGCCCCTCTGTGTTTGGTGTGTTTTGGCCTTGATGGATCGGTCTTGACACACCATGAGCTGTATAGTGCAACTCTGTGTTTGGCCCCCGAGGTGCGAGTTGCACGCAGTGTGAAAGGTACGAAAGGTAAGCAAGGAATCTCCAGTTGTAAAACTAGTGAATCATCCACTGGTGCTTGTCAAATGTTGTCTGTGAAGTGGCTGGCTATTCGCCTGTCGCCAAACATTGTAGAAACTGTTTGCCACAGTAGCCTCACTACCACGGTTCTGACAGCTGTGTTGAGAGCATCCGAGGATCTCCTTGTGGAAGNCATTGTAGAAACTGTTTGCCACAGTAGCCTCACTACCACGGTTCTGACAGCTGTGTTGAGAGCATCCGAGGATCTCCTTGTGGAAGGTTTTCCTTGAAATGTTGTAGTCAGTTGAACCCGAGCTTTGGTGCATCGAATTGCAGACTGTTGAGAAGGACCAACTCTCACAAAAGCCGCTGTCGGTAATAGATTGTACCATCGCATTAATACCCTGTGAAGATCCAGTGAATGAAGCGGTCCAAAGAATGGAGCCAGATATGAGTAAATTGAACTCCTCCAGAAAGACAGGACAATACCCGGTCCAGTCGATGAAGATAGAAAGAAAATATCAATGACTCAAAGAAGGTCGACTCCATCGGGCTTGATCTCTGAGAGGTGAGCGGAGTCGTGGGGTGTATTGTTCAATACGATCTTCTCGAGGACAGAACATGCCAGGGCCGGACGGTGTGTCTCAGCCGGAAATAATGCCACATTGGAACTGTTCAGGAGGGAACGAGAATCCTCCAGTTCCGACCTGATATAGTCTCTGTACTTCTCGATGGATGCTGGCGAGGTACCACGAGTTCGGAGAGTCTCGACCTTGGCAACCAGGACAATCGTCGAGGTGATAGATTCACGAATTTGAGAAAATTGAAAAATACGATGTCCTTCGATCACCGCCATACCTGAAGAAAATTCATCGCGAGTGGTGACGCTATGAATACTTTGCCAGAGGCGATCCCACTTGAACGATCCATCAGGAGACATGACGGAGTCATTCGTCCAATGCCATACGGTCATGTGAGGACGGGACTCCTTGGTAAAACACCAAAGAAGTTTCGAGGTCGTCGTAATTTTCTGCAGGCCCAAAACGGTAGCAATGGATTGGGCAAGATCACTCTTACCAGAATTGGGTGCGCCGGAGATCAAGACCCATTCTTCGTGGCAAATAGAGAGCAGATCTTTGTACCATGTAGCGCTCTGAATACGACTGGACAAAGTGGCCAGGTCTTGAATCTCTCCTTTCCATTTGCGCAGGTCACTCAAAATGAGCTCGACGGGATTACCAGGCGTGGCCGTAGAAGGGGCCGGTGTCAAATTCACAGAAGTAGCTGGAGTCGATGGAGGTGTACCAGACTCCACTGTGGTTACCGGGCGNAGGCGTGGCCGTAGAAGGGGCCGGTGTCAAATTCACAGAAGTAGCTGGAGTCGATGGAGGTGTACCAGACTCCACTGTGGTTACCGGGCGCCTGGACAATGGGGGTGGTTCCGTCCACACCGTCATAGTGCGAGCTTCTTCAACCAGGAGCTGCAGGCATAGAATCTGCCGCTTCGAAGGCTGATCCACCAAAAATATGTCACTTGCTGCTTGTCTAAATGCCTCAGGTGATTGAATGTGCTCGAACGCATCGACCAGTTGAGCCNCCGCTTCGAAGGCTGATCCACCAAAAATATGTCACTTGCTGCTTGTCTAAATGCCTCAGGTGATTGAATGTGCTCGAACGCATCGACCAGTTGAGCCCAACTTCTAATGTCTGTGTCCATCAACTGGGCGCCCAAAAATTCACCATCATAAATTTCGCAGCAACGGAGAGGAAAAGGTGATGGCATTGCGTTCTGAAAATCAAACTTTAAAAGAGCAGGTTGATGAAAAGCCGATAAAGATGAAACGGCTTCTTGGGTCAGCCGACAGAGGTGTTTGTTCTTACGGTCTCCTCATGGCTCCAGTAGGAACGAGGCTGAGCCGAGTACTCGGGCCCTATTTGGTTCCTAACAGTTCATGACTGTGGCGTGTGCAGATGTCTTGAATTCATCTGGGCCCTCTCATGGATTGAGTAGAATGTTAGACTTGAACAGGTCTCAGTCAAGATGTTCTGAGGAGCATCTATCCTGTTCAGTAAGATCCCATGTTCTGAGATGAGCATTATGAGACTCATATCCCCGGGTCATGTGTATCGATGTTTCTCAGGATTCCGAGTTCTGAGACTTATACCCATGATGTATACGTTGAGCTGTCTGGTTTCTCTAAGTCCTCCCACGAATGGGGGACGAAGTGAGGAGCCTGCTTGCTACGGCCGGTGCAGATGTTTTAGAAATCATCTGGGCCGCTTCCACGAATGGCTTGAAACTCAACTTCATTGTGATCTCTGTTAGGATGTCTGAAGTATCATCTGCAAAATCTTGAAAAGATTCAAGTTCTGAAACTCAATCCCATGGTGTGCATATGGAGACGCCTGGGACTCCCTCAAGTCTTCCCATGGGTTAGATGATGAAAGCAGCTTGTGNAAGATTCAAGTTCTGAAACTCAATCCCATGGTGTGCATATGGAGACGCCTGGGACTCCCTCAAGTCTTCCCATGGGTTAGATGATGAAAGCAGCTTGTGATGCTTCCCGTAGTAAGAGGATATGAGTCGATGATAACCCTGTGATAAAGGCTCACATGTCCGAAGATTTGACCACCCGTCAGAAGGACAGTGTTCTAGGGGGTTGATAGGTGTCCCCAATCTTTACTCTGATTGTCCTACAAGATTGGTGCACATGATTCCTGATTGTCGTCCCACAGTCGAGTGTGAAGAAAGGCNCTACAAGATTGGTGCACATGATTCCTGATTGTCGTCCCACAGTCGAGTGTGAAGAAAGGCATGTCTCTCAGTCTTACTTGTGATGTTGACTCAGTCAGACTACCTTACCCTAAGGCCCACAAAGCAGTTGGTGGTGAGGAAGTTTGAATGCTCGGCACTGTGATCCCTCCCAAAGATTGGGGAAGGTTACATGCAATGGTACCGAACAGTATGGTATCTTCACACCACAAGAAATCTGCTTCGAATGTTCCGTGGGCTTAAAGTCTGAAANATTGGGGAAGGTTACATGCAATGGTACCGAACAGTATGGTATCTTCACACCACAAGAAATCTGCTTCGAATGTTCCGTGGGCTTAAAGTCTGAAAGATTAAGTCAAACACATGTCTAGACTGAGTTGTCTGCATACACTCCCGGAAACTGAGGGCTCTGAACTTTGTGCACCACAAATGAAAGTT
>BGPT01003065.1:27070-50123 GCA_003297045.1 Symbiodinium sp. clade C Y103 | reverse complement strand
CAACAAGCTCGCTACATGCATGTGCAAACCCCTCCCTACCACCCTTCAGCAAAACAGGACGGACACAACTTTTTCAAAACGGTGGTGGAGAGAGTCAGTCGCAGGTACACAGACCGACCAAAGAAAAGGAGGGGGGTGGTACACACAGGTGAAGGCCAAACTGGGTCGACACCGGACACAAGTTTTNGGCCCCAACGAACCCAAGAGTCAGACCCTGCCTGGACACAGCCAGGCAAGAAACACTGGACTCCAAGACTCAAACACTTAGTACCTGCCCTTACCCAGCACCATGACTGCTGCTCTCCACGCCGCTCCCTTTTCCGTCCTTTCGGTGGTAGCTGTGTGATTTAATTACTAAAAGGGTGAGACTTTGTTTCACCATGAAAATGGCATGCCGTGGATGATCAGCTTCTCCTCGATCAGGAAAGGGCGGCACTTTGAGCACAAGGCCAATGCTTCACCGACCTGCTCACTGGCAGTGATCGGCCTGGCCAGTCTTCCTGCCGCCGCCCACCTCCATCCTCCACATCTGGCAACCCAATTCATAGGGTTGTCCTGCCACTCTGCGCTCACCGCTTTGGCCGTGGCGTGGAGGACCATCGTGGAAACATTCATGACCATCTTCGGGCGTGCTCTTTCTTTCAGCTCCATGACCATAGCCTTTGTACTGGCCAGATCGGTGGACATCTCCTTTCTCAGCTCGGTGACCACACCCTCCAACTGGTCGTGTTTTGCCAGTTGGTCCACCGTCTTCTGCGCGATGCCCTCCCACGTAGTCATCAAGACATTGTTTTCGGGCATCTCTTCCAGGGCATCTTCAACGTACCCTTGGACCGCACTGGATCCCCACCTTCCGAGCCATTGCACCATGGCCAAAGGGTACTTAAACCTCTTGACGGCATCCTTGGCTCCCGATCTTCTCAACGTATGGCCGGTCACACGGTTGACATCAGGCAGTTTGGTGTCACAACTCAAACCTTGCCTGACTGCTTCAACCACTGCAGCTGCGTCCTGCTTGAGCGCGGCCACCATTGCCTCTTTGGAGACGATGAGCGTGGGGCAGCCCACCTGCCCAACCACTGTGAACTCCTTCATCTCATCCTCCGACCAGCCCCGCTGCCGCAGCTGCTTTGTTCTCTCCCCCACCACAACCAAAGTGGCGTGAAAGGGGCAGTCCAACTCGCCCTCTTCATCCGCCGGACACCCACAGGTGCATGCCCTGGTACGTTTCGCACCCTTTCCACCAGGGTCGGTCTTTGACAAGGATAGGGCCAACGTGGCAGTTCTCTGCTGAAGATCGAGCTGCACTGAGCCCATCAGCAAATGCCCAAGTTCGACCTCCCTGAGCATGAAGGCAGACCCCATGCACCAGATTNGCCCATCAGCAAATGCCCAAGTTCGACCTCCCTGAGCATGAAGGCAGACCCCATGCACCAGATTTCCGGCCCTGCTTCCGGTTGCATCTGTTTCCTCTCAAACCCAGGTAGGCCCGCTTTGGCCCACACTCTCCAAAGTTTTGGCACCACCTCTTCTGCCTTGACAGCTGGACCAATGGCTCTGGAGAGTGCTCTTTCTGCATCCTGGAGCGCGAGGTCAAGTGCCTCATCCCAGGCGTGGCCACTGCGGATATGCAGCTGCTTCGCCTCCGCCAAGTAGGTCGCCCCTGAGGAGAAGTCCGCCGCCCTGAGCACCGCCGCAACTTCCGCTATCAACTGCGGAGACAGTGGCAATGGCTGCATGTTCCTGGCTTCAGCGATCTGCACGAAGAGCTTCGCTTTGCTCTCCTTTGCTGCTGCAGTTGATTTGGCGTACACTAACTCGCCGTAGCTCTGGCGGGCTTTCTTCATGAGCTCCTCTGAAGCTGCCACCAAAAGGGCCTTTGATGTAGATCCTCTTGCCCGTGTCTTTGGAGGAAGTACGACCGGGCCGCCAGCCCGAACTGATGGGTTCCCCGCCGGGGTCGTGGGACATGCCACGCCCTCCGACACCCCAGTCTTCCTTCTCTTGCCAGCGGGCTCTTCTTCAAGTGGTTCTTCCTTGACCACCGGCTTCTGCACCCCACCGGCAGCGACATGCGGTGCAGGATCTGCACTTCCCGCTGAAGGGAGCTTTGCTTCCTCGTCACCAGCTTCTGCTGGTGAAGCCGCCGCTGTATAGGCCTTCATGACCGAGAAGGGCATAACGGGTCTATCACCCACAAGCTCCCAGTCTTTCCTCTTGACCTCCGCCCACCACGCCATTTCTGGGTGGCGCCCCTGGTCGCTCAACAGCCTCTTGGCAAGCGCACCGGCAAGCCCTTCAGACTCGTCTGGGCCAGGCTGAGGCAAAACTGTAGTTCTGCACGCTATCTCCTCGTTCTGACATGAGACTAGCAGCCTCACTTGTTCACCCGATTCGTCCGAAGAGCAAGAGCAGTCCAAGCACTGCCAGCGATAGGGGGCCACTGTTTGGCGTGAGATGCACGCTCCACACGTTTCCACTCCGCACCGGGAGCAGAGTAGCACTACCGGCTTTCTGGAGCAAAGCTGGCAAGGCCTCTTGGCAAACAGCGACCACGGGTCCTCACCTTCCCGCGGGAGACTCACTGGTCCACAGGCGTAGTCCTCCGCTGCACTTGCAACTTCCTGCCTTGAACCTCTTGGAGACCACGTCTTTTCGCGTTCTCCTCTTTTCTGTCGTGGCTCGTCCACCCGCGCCCACAAACCGCCTCTGTTGGCTTGCAGGCAAAAGCCGCGCGGCCCACATGGCCTTAATCCCACAGCAACCAGACCAGCAGGGCCACTGCCCCGCTGAAGGCTGCCAGCAGGTGACCTACACACAGGTAGATCACTCTGCCCGGCTGGCGCTGGGAGGCGCCAAGATGCAGCGGGGCCCTAAAGGCCACGTGACCTTTGGCTATGGCACTATGGCGCCGCATGACAAACTAGTTTGAACCCATGAAAATTGCGGTACAAACCATAGTGAGTGAGCCCACCTGAGCGCTGGTCCACACTGCCAGGCAAACTAAAGGGCGTGAAAGCCCATAAACAAATTGAAGAAACGATGTTTTAAATAGTTGAAAATTGTGACAACAACTCTTTGACCGACCCGACTGAGCGCACACCGCACTTTTTACTGACCACTCAATGGTCGGAAGTCTGAGACTTTGCCCACCAGGCGTCTCGTGGCCCAGCCGTGAGGCGCAGCACGGGCACCAAACGCGCCGGCACTGCGGCACCCTGACTGAGCCTACTTAAGGCGTCGGCCAAATAGTTGGCAGCTGATCNGCCCAGCCGTGAGGCGCAGCACGGGCACCAAACGCGCCGGCACTGCGGCACCCTGACTGAGCCTACTTAAGGCGTCGGCCAAATAGTTGGCAGCTGATCGAAGGTGGCTGCCATGAGACATCTCAATGTCAAATTGCCGCAGCACACAGGCAAGCTCGGCAGCCACCTTGACCATACCAGGTGAGCTGGCCCTCAACTGAAGGCCAGCGTGAAGAACACCGGTGTTGTCGGTGGACAAGAACACTGCCTGTCCCTGCAACGCCGGGCCGAAAAGGCGGAGAGAGATGGCCACTGCCAGGAGCTCCCATTCGGACTGCCACGCGGGGTCGCCGGTGCAGGCTTCGAGCAAGGTGAGGTCGGCGGNGGCCGAAAAGGCGGAGAGAGATGGCCACTGCCAGGAGCTCCCATTCGGACTGCCACGCGGGGTCGCCGGTGCAGGCTTCGAGCAAGGTGAGGTCGGCGGGTTGAATAGTGTCCGCCCACCATGCAATGGGAGTCTCGCCCTTCCAGAGACTGCCCCCGAAGCCGTACACTGACGCATCGGTTTGGATCCTCCATAGCGGACGTGTTTCCCAGTGAAAGGTGGCCCGAAGGGAGCCAGCCCCAACCATCCGCCGAAGTGTGTGAAGTGCATGCCGGACTTGCTTGACGAACACCAGATTCTTGCGCACTCTCGCATGTTTGACCACGCGAGCCTCGCACTCGGCAATGCAGCCCCAGAGCATGCCGACCCAAGGTCTGGCTAGCCGAACAATGGAGGTCAGCCAGCCCAGCATGCCCGCGGTGGATCGTAGCTGTGCCACTGGGATCACGCCTTTGCAGTCTAGCAGCGCATCGAGGGCATCGGCCAACTTCTGCAACTTGGCAGGTGACAGCTGCGCCACTAAACAGTTGCCTTCCACGGCGAGCTGGAATCCAATCCATTCTGCTTGCGAACCACGCTGCAGCTTGGCCCAGCTCATCTTGCAGCCCAATGCCTGCCACAACAGCAATGGGAGTGCCAGGTTCACTGACCTGGTTGTGTGGCATGGGCCCTGTATCAAGAGAAGTGGGTCGTCGACGTAGCATTGGATGCGCAAGGTGTCCCATCCGACGGCTTGGGCCAACCTCACCAGGGCAGCAGCAAGACGGGACCAAAGGAGTGGCCCACTGGCCAACCCGAATGCCACGACTTCGAGTACGAAGTATGTTGTGCCGTGGGCTTTTACCACAACATGTTTGCGTTCCTGTGGTGCCAGCCTGCACTGGTAGAACGCGTCGCAGAAGTCTACGACTGCAATTTCTATTGGCTCTCCTTGCTGCTGTAATGCTTTCCAATCCAAAGCCACGTCGCTGACCCTGGGCAGCACTACCCTTTGGCGAATGACCATAAGTCCATTCACCCCTGAGCGGCGGCAGTCCACTACCAGCCGGGTTTTGGTGCTGCCATCCGACCGAGTCTTTTGGATGCATCCAAGCTTGGTCAAGGATGCGCCAGCTCCAGTGTAAGCCACAACCTCCTGCCATGACTCGCATCTGGTGGCATACCCTAGCTCGGCCACACGATGGAGCTCCTGAACAGCGTCTTTGCCAGCTTCCTGAAAGGACTTGTAATTGACAGCCTGATCTGCTTCTTCCCAATCTGTAAGCAGTGGGTACATCTTGGACATCTCTACTGCTTTGGTGTCTTCTGTGGTTTCTGGGAATACTGTGTTGGTTTCCAGTGGCTTGTCTATGCCCAGCGGGAAGCCGGCTTTGAGCCAGTCTTGCACGTGCTTTTCTGGGTCGCCACTGGCTGCTAACAGCGCTCCCAATAGCTCCACCCTTAGTGGTGCAGGCTGCTCCGGCTTGCAGATCCCAACTAACTCTCCCAGCATGTCGGCGGCTTTCAAAACTGAGGTTTCTGAAAACCCCGTAAAGTTTGCGCCACTCAGTTGTTTCAGGTCCTCCGGACACTGCCTGAGGACGCTGAGCAGCGCCTGTCTCATCGCCGCACCCAGTTTCCAAGCTGAGTTTGAGTGCAGAATGGCTCTGTAAGGGTTCCGCAGACCTCCAACAGCCGCTTCGTTCTCTTGGTCTCTCTTTTCTTTTCCACTCACAGGCACTGAAACCTTCACATTGGGTTCTTTGACTTGCAGCTTGTTGCCATTCTTGACGAATGTCTTGCGGTTCACTTCTGCACTGCCAGCTGCAGTCCCCAAATGTGCAAGCAGCGCGTTTGCCCATGCCCAACAAAGCCCTGTTGGGTACTCCGCCGCCAGTGATGTTTTCCAGACTACTCTGGGTTCTTCGCTGGTGTAGTCGATGGTCTTTCCCGTCAAGCCGCCGGGCATGTGGTCGTGGGGCCGCACGTCCCCACATTTGAGGTTCACCGACCTCATCCACTTGGCGGATGTGAGGATACCTGTGGGCTTTCGAGTTTCCGCCCCATAGGCACATTGGTCCAGGCTCACCTTTGGGTGTCTTTTGACATGCCTTTCCAAAGTGGGCTGCTCCCAGATGAAACTGTCGTCTGGGTTCTCGACGGAAGCTGTGCCACCAGACGCCTCCGCCTCGTCTAGTAGTATGGCAACTCTTTCTGCCACTTTGTTGCCTTCTTCTGCCATGGGGTGGCCCCAGCCCGTTGGTTTCTCTGGTGATCGGATCACTTCCACCTTGCCATGCTTGTCCGATCTCCTTGCACGAGTGAAGGACTTGCACGGCGGTGCCATGTGCGTGTGATGTGCACTTCGCACCCACACCCTGGCTTTCTCGAAGTGGTCGTCGTCGAGGATGTTCCAAGACGTTGACCAAACATCTNTCGCACCCACACCCTGGCTTTCTCGAAGTGGTCGTCGTCGAGGATGTTCCAAGACGTTGACCAAACATCTTGTTCCATCACCTCCACTTTGTTTTGACAAGCAAGTTTGACGGCCCCCGAAAATCCTCCTTGACCTGCAAACAGCTCCAAGAACCGGTAGGGCGCACTGGCGCCCACCTCTTGGTCGGCCGATGATAGGACGGGGGCTGTTTCCTACTTCTTTGCAGGGCCTTTGCCACGACCCTTGGGTGCTTCTTTCTTGCATTCCCGGTTTTGGTGCGAGCCCCAGCAAATCTGACACCGGTGAACTCGCCCTTTTGCACAAGGCTCTGGGCACACATCTGGCGTGTCGCCCTTTGCCCAGGCATAGCAGAGCTCTCTTCCTTNTCGCCCTTTTGCACAAGGCTCTGGGCACACATCTGGCGTGTCGCCCTTTGCCCAGGCATAGCAGAGCTCTCTTCCTTCTTGTGTTGAATGGAAGAGGCCCCCCCATTTCCGAGGATGATCTTTGTTGGTGAACTTGTCCTCCACCTTTGAGGCGGATGCCCCTTTCTTCGCCCTCTTCTCGGCCGCGTCTCCTTCCGAAGATTCTGCAGCCGCTTGAGCTTTCTTCCTTTTCTTCTTCTTCTTCACATTGGGCCCCGCCACACCGGACTTTGCCCCCAGCGCAGACTCCACATTGGCTACCGATGCTTTTGCTCCTTCTGACATCGGTTCGAGTGTGGGCTGAGCTTGATGTCCCATTCTGGCCAAGAACGCCACTGCAGGCCTCCTGACATTGGCATCCCAATACTGATAGTCCAGCGCCGCAGCTTGGAACACTCCATCCCACGGGGTCGCGGGGTCGAATTGAACATCGACAGGAAGTTTTCCCGCTGCATGTGCTCTGGTAAGGCTCCTTCTCAGATGTTCGAATCGTTCTCCTCTCATACGATCTTCTGCTGGCATGAGAAGATGCCAGCACTCTGGGTATTCGAGGCATAGCTCCTTGAAGCATTCGAAATACCTTTCCAGAGCATGCGGCTGGGCGACCACTGGCCGAGCCGTAATGAAGCCCGTCCTTGCTGGGGCCGGTGCACCGCCGGCTGGCGCCACAGTCTGTGGGTACCTCAGCATATAGAGGATAGCCCTGTAGACCCTCCAACAAGCTTGCCAGGCCTGAAAGCTTGGTGGGCCTGGCACTTCCGCTGCTCGCCATGAGCCATCCGNCCCCGTGACTTCTCGATGGTTCTCGTAGTAGATGCCCATCTCTGCACGGGTTTTGGTGGCGATGATTGTGTCGTCTGTCTGGTCTATGACACTGGACATTTTCACCGTCTTCTGAGCAGGGGTCGCCCCCACTGGAGCTGGACTCCCTCCTGCAGCTGCTGATGCAGCTGGCACCGCACTCACTGGTGGGGCAATTGCTGAGGACGATGTACATCCTGGTAGCATAGGGTCCATATCTTCCAGTCCCACAGCCTGCCTGGCTATTCTCCAAGCCAACGCCATCTGGATCGTCTCGGTCACACTCGCCTCCCTGCTTGGTGGCTCCGCCCCGTCGGCGGGCGGTGGGCCCGAGGGGAGCCGCAGGCCAGAAATGGTACGCTGCAGCACACTGGCTGGAACCATAGCCAACACCCTCACACTGGGGGGATTTCCCAATTGGCGCAAGAAGCTCGTCCATACCGCATCCTCCAAGCCTGTGAAGGTCACGATGGCAGCCAAGTCCGTGACTCGGGCCAGCTCCGCTGGTGAGGCTAACAACGAGACCATAGAACCAGAAGATCACAGCCATTCACTCCTGTTTCGGGCTGAAGGGAAAGTCCCGGACCGTAGGGCTGGGAGGGCTCTTGAAGGAGGAAGAGCCTGATGGGCGCACTAGCCCAAAAGGCCGCAGCCAGCTGCAGGCCCAGCCGCAGCAAAAACCGCAGCACCACACCCCCAGGACCAGGCCACACAGGACCCAGACCCAAGGAAAGNCCAGCTGCAGGCCCAGCCGCAGCAAAAACCGCAGCACCACACCCCCAGGACCAGGCCACACAGGACCCAGACCCAAGGAAAGTGGGGCAGATCGGCAGAAGCGGCAGAAAGGATGAGCTCAGAGCCCATACAAAATTTCACTGACCCAAGCAGTGGCTGATCCTTGCCTCCCTTGTCTCTACCACACACAGGTGGCTTGAGCCAAAATGGCCAAGAGGCATAGGATCAGTCACCACTTTCACGGAGGTTATCACCTCCCACCCAAGCACATGCAAACCGCTCACAATGTTCTTTCATACTTTCAGTATTACACCAATTTAAGCCAACTAAGACAAGTCTTTGGTAGGATGTCCCCCCTTCAAAAACAGTCATCTATTGAGAGTGCTTGGGGGGACCATATTCTTGTCCCTGGACTTGCAGGGGATATCAGGATATCCCTCTGCCAAGCGACCCACACATCATTGACCACCCTCGAATGCGCTCGGGTGCATCGTTCAGAGGCACAGTCAGCGCCATCACCATGATGCAGCACGGCGCCAGGCAGCTTGGAAAATTCTGGTTATCCTTTGGCTTATGATTTGGAACAACACCAGGAGGAATTAAGGTTGCTGCTAAAGGAAATCCAACTACTGCCGAAGCAAACATACTGTGGTCTTTTGGGGAAAGATCGTCATAGTACCAGTGTACAAAGGTCGCTAAAACATCTTCGATCAGTAGCTGTTCGCTCGTCAACAATCATTCCATGGAGGTCCTGCGCAATAGTGTGCTTGAAACACATTGAAAAACCACCCAGCCAATGAGAATGAATCCATAGGATCCATCACCATCCATCAGCCATCTAAAAGGCATAAAAGGCTCCACATAAAACACCTTTTGGGCCAGAAGGTCGGGGAACGGGTCGAGTGCGTCGAGTGCTACAGTTGGATTTCTTATATCTCCTTCGTACTTCAACTGGCCTGGAAAAGCCCTGCACCATCATTGAGCCAGCCAAGCACTAGCATGTCCATGTCACCATGACCAGCATGACATGAAGTGGCTGAAGTGGCCGTAACAATTTGGAGATTCCATGAAATCTCTCCTCCAAGGAGCATATTTTTGCTGGAGAACCCAAGCCAAAACGGAAAACGAGTTTGCCCGTCAAACATTCTTCTGACACGGTCCATCAAAATGTTGGTGCGCATCCGGATTGGATTCAGACCTGCCAGCACCCCTGAGCTTCCCCAACCGGACATTCAGTGCATGTGGAAACACCTGCAGTGGATGATGGCATGGCATGTGCGGATTGTGGATAGCAGCTGATCCGGTGTCATGGTCATGATGGTTAGCATACAATCGAGATTTTTTAAAACCCATGAGTATTTCACCAATCGAATATGGTTTGTTCAATGGTTATCAATTATCGTTGCCCAGCAACCCATTCTTTTTTTCTGGTTTCAGCCCCAAAAAATCCTGCCAGAAACCGGTTATAACATGTTATAACAAGTTCAACTCAGCTGTCGCTACCTGAATCTGCTGGAGCGGCCATCGGCAACTCCTTTCAGCAGCGAATGCCATTCGTCACCGTGACGATTGCTACAATCCACCGACAATCGCATGTCTGACCCAAGTCCAAGAATAAACCTTTTCCCATCCAACTCGTACAAGGTACATCCATTCATTGCATGCTCATAATTACATTCCATAAAGTATCAGTATCATGAAAGATGGTCTGTGAATCTCTTGAATGGATTCATATTGTACTTTCAGCATCTTTCAGCACACCTGATCATAGCTGATCATACCTGATCATACCTGATCTACATATTTTCATTTTTCAAATGATCAGATTCTGATTCGGATCATTTCAGGTCCTTCGGAGCTGCCGCCGTTGCAGGCGCCGTCTCGGGCGTCTCTGGCGTCTCCGGCGTCTCAGGCGTCTCAGGCAGCATCTCAGGCACCGGCGGCTCAGGGGTCCTGTGCGACCCGACGCCATGATTTGAATTGCAAAGCTTTCAAAGCAATGTAACATGGATGCAACGTGCAAAGCTTTCAAATCATCCAACATGAAATGATTCAACGTGCAACATGAATGTAATTCATTTGTTATTTCATTTGTTGACGTCAACAAGCGAAAAAGGGAATACAACGATAGAACCACAGACCAGTCTTCAAGAATGGTCACGCAGGATTATTTGAAAACAAATTGAAATCGGAGCCGGCCGACCTCGAAGGAGAAACTGCATCCCTTTCAAATCATACTTAATTAGATTTCAATTAGATTTCAAATCGATCCAATCAGATTTCATTGGATTTCATTAGATTCTTGGAGGTTTTGAATCAGTTTCTTGCGGCGACAGGAACTCGCAGCTCTGGCTGGGAGGAACTGCGCGTTGCCGCTCCCAGTGTGTTGCTTCGGCTGTTGGTTTTGCTGATTTTTTTTTGGTGATGTGGTTTTGGGCTACAGTCTCGGCAATCTCGCTTACGCGTCTCACTCACTTTCGACAGCCTGGGGGCCTGTGTAATTAGCTTAGCCACCTCCTTGACCTGCATTGAAACATGCCATCCCGTGTTGCCCTTCTCACTTTTCTGGCAAGGACCAAGCCTCTGAGCAATTGGCCGACCCGGAGAAAAAAAACAAAGATTGTTGGAGGTTTTGAAAATGCACTGCTTCTTGTGGCAGAGTTTCATGACTATCAGACCTACGAGGCGTGTCTCGGTCCTCTTGATAGGTCCAAGCTCTGGCCACTTCTCCTGGCCATGGAAGGCGACAGAAATGTGGTACCAGTTGACCTACTAAATTGGTCCTTTGTGGTGGTTCAATGTTCAACAAATGTTAAATAAATGTTAAGTAAATGTTACATTCCATCACTATGTCATTCCAAATCGGGTCAATGATTTTGAGCATGAAAAACAAAACCACGAATCAGCAGAGTATTTGACAACAAATGTCGACAAATATCTGCAAAATGTTTTTCTGGGCATTTATCCTGCAACAAATTGAAGGAAATCCATTCAACCTCTTGCAATCAAGTGCTGCACCCACCCCAAAGGTGCGGCTTTGATGTTGCCGATTGTCTTACGCCCAGCAGGCAACCAGTACCTTGTTTGCACCTTGTTTGGCTCCAGTTTATTTCATGTGTCTGCCGAACAATCAGTCGGAAAAGCGATTGACAATACGATTCTAGTATAATATACTTTGTCCTTCCTCAAGGATCTCCTGTAATACGACTGCTAGTCGCTACTGTAGCCCTTTTATGCCCTTTTCAACTACAGTAAAAAGATGTAAAAAGTGTCCATCCCATCATCAAAACTGGCACATGGTCAGGTGCTCATTCCCTCCCAAAAGGTCGATGTCAGATGTCTTAAGGTCAACTCCCCTGGCCCCGACCCCTGGCCCCGCCCTGCCTTGAGTTTCAACTCCGCATCAAGGCGAATGGGCTCGAAGAACTGTCGCGGATCATTGTCCGACGCTTCGAAGAGTCCCAAGATCTGCGGGAGCTCCGGGACATGCGAAGGGAAAATATGGGAAAATATGGGAAAATGGATCTGGACATAGCTGAAACATATTGAAACATATTGAAACTATTGGAATTGGCAACACATGCAACAATCGATGATCTGCTTGTGTGGCTGCTTTCAAACCATAGTGAAAAATTATTGGCTGACTCAATCCGCATTTCAGATCAGCATGACTAAAGATGACCAGTGCACCCGTCAGCGCCCAAGATCATGATCCGCCTCTAAGCTGTGCGGTTGTCGCAGGCGTCGTTCCTGTGAAGCAAGCCATTGATCCCCTTCGCTTGGTACGTCAGGGATCCACACTACATTATTTAATTTTTAGTGTGGGTGAGAAACGTTGGGAATTCGAATGTCACACTTCCCAAGTCTGAGGGACATTCAGTCAAGTCCACTGCGTGCAAGACAGCCCGGCCACATTGGTAATCTTCCGCTGGATATAAGATTATGTCAATAGAGTGTAGCAACATCAACCATGGCGCAAGATAACGCGACGCATCTCAACAAACGCAAGTGCAGGTCAAGTCGCGACGTTTCTTCGGCGCCATAACCCTGTTGAATACTGAAGCCATCTGAAGACTATTGATTTCACAACGAGAGACGAGAGGTGTGTTGAGTTCTCTTGAGTCCTGTTGAGTCGATTGAGTTTACCTTTTTTGCGCCAACCAGCCGGAACTGTCAACGTGCTCGCCTTGATCATCTCGACCACTTCCGGGCTCATGGCCTAGCACTGCCATAGCGGGAGTGGTGCATGGGCCGAAGCATCGATGATCCCGGGTGGATTGATTATATCTTTGGGGTACATGTGCCAACCATTACCTGTGGATATTCAATAGATCTAGAATATCAAATAATATTAAAATCCGGGAAAAAAGTGTGTAATCATTCATGTTGAATTGACATGTTGACATCCACTCCTTTGATAGAGACATATGTTCCAGAGGCGCCACCAAACATCTGCACAGCTGAGCCTCGGCTGCCTCCTTCAGCAACCTCAGTGGTGCAAGGTGTGGAATTCAATCAAACACAAATAAAACACAAATGAAACCATTTCATTTGATTGGTTGATTGGTTTATCTTGGTTGAAGGGAAAATCCAATGCAAACAATCGAAAATCAATTCCCATGCCCAGTGGCAGTACCCTCTGCAGCATTGCATCGGCCACCTTCAAAAAGTCTCCATGAATCTGGCGCCAGAGGTGTCCCGAGGGGGCGTAACAGGAGTGAGGGAGGAAGGAATGAACTTTCTTTTAATCCAAGCTTGCACACTTGTAAGTACACTACTCTGCATGTGTTTAGTTATGATCATGTATGTGTATATCCTATACATACTTACAGTTTTTTAAATGCACGCATTGTATTCCCAAACAAACCCTAATCCAACCCTAAACCAACCCTACACAAACTCTAAATAGACCCTAAACTGGCCCTAAATCAACCCTAAGTAAACTTGAGACTACCCCAAACAGACCCTAAACGAACCCTAAATTAGAACCCCAAACCAACCCTGAAATGAGAACCGCAACCAACCCAAATAAACCACAACCAACCCCTGGAACCTCCGAAACCAGCCCGGAACCCGCACCCCAACTTCCTGCAACCTGCCGGAAACAGCTCGAAACCCTGCACCAACACCCAGAACCAGCCCGGAACCCGCACCACAACTTCCCAGAACCCGCAACCCGCAACCCGCACCGGAACTTCCCGGAACCTCCCGGAACCTCCCGGAATCTCCCGGAACCAGCCCGGAACCCGCACCGGAACCCGCACCGGAATTTGCACCAAACCTTTTCTGGGGAATAAACATACCTCAAAACAACCCTGCATAAAGCCAATACAAACCGTAAGAAATCCCTAAATAAACCCTAAACCAACACTGCAAACCTAAGCTCAATCCATCACCCCTTGCTACTGGTGACTATGGGGTGACTGACTCTGACGTAGGGTGACTGACTTGGTCTAGTCTCGCCCTGCCCGCGCCTGGCAGTTGTTCAAGTGCAGTTTCTCCAAACCCCAAGGCACCTGTGGGCAGAAAGGTCACAGACGGTCACAGCTCAGGGAAACCCAAAACCAGCTCAGCAAATTGAAGCAAGGCTTAAACCAAAATGCTGATTCCAAGATATTCCAAGGTGAGGTGTAACAACTCTGATGCACCAGGTTAACACCACAAAGGAAAAAGAACAGCTTGCGCATGCTATCTTGAGATTTTCATCTATGATCATCTGGTGAATAATCTATGTACTCAGCCGACCTCAACTTTGCTTTGTTTGTTGCAAGTTATCGTGTTGACCCGTAGCCACTTCGACAGCCGACCGGCACCTCAAATTTCAAGGCTGCCTTTCGCTGGGTCATCAAATCTTTATGTGCTGCCTCCGCCAAGACCTGCAGCGGGTTTACCAGGGTGTCCAACCACCTCTGTGGAAATTGTAGGCTGCTGAGGTTGTACCTTACATTCTGGCATCCATAATTCACCATAATTCACCATACTTCACCATACTTCACCATACTTCACCATATCATCATCCATTTCTATCAGGCACGTCTCCCCCGATGTGAAACATCCCGGCCAAACCTCTGCCGCTTCGATGCCCAGGGCGTTCCCGGACAGATCCTCAGGCATTGTAAAGATTTGGCACAAGAATGTACCAACTTTCTGCGAAATTGCCATTATGCATACACAGTTGTAATATAGTTGTAAAAAAAGTTGTAATTGTCATTATGCACTCGTAGCTTCTGTCACTGAGAGCAATTCTACAAAGCTGACTTCAGATTGCAGATGCAATTGTTGGATGCTGACCCACCGGACGTTCCAACTTACTTTGGCTCCTGGGTTTGATGAAGCTTCCTGTGTTCTCTGCAAGAATCTCTTCAAGCCCTAGGTTCTGCACCTACTAAACAGAAATGGACCAGTCATATCATTCATATCCATCCAACGAGACTTGTTTATGCCATGATCTGTTTTCTTGATTTTGTCTGAAATTGATCTGGGGAGCTTCATCAAATTCAGCATTTTGCCCGTCATCCCTTGGTCAACGCCCGATGAAACCATCATGAGATGGGCCAAGATCACCGTTACCAAAATGATGCCCGAAACTGCAAGGATCTCGCCATGTATACACCGCCCAAGACTTCCCGAAATCCAACTGTTGCTGCTTTGGAATCGTAGAATAATTTTCTTGATGTTAATTTCAAGGGTAGATCTATTTTCTGGCAGTACCGATCACTCCGGGCAGCTTCTTTACCTCCCACCCTTTTATCAAAGAGGCCAACTCGATCACCGATGATCGATCTCCTGACCAAGGGGGATGTCAAGTTGACCGCCATGAATGGGAACCGGCAGATGGGATCCACCTTTGATGGGTGACAGGTCCGGGCATTGGGTAAAATATGTTGAAATTCCAAAATGCAAAATGCCACCAGGATCTGCAGAACTAAACTCACGATGGCAGGACGGAAAAGGCCAAACATGTTGAAATCCATCTGTGGCAAAGTGATCCAGCTGCATTGAATGAGCGTGTGAAATTGTAAGCCCAACGTGACGACAAGACCCGAAGACATAAAATGATTAAAAGGTCACTTTGAATGCCACGTAACTTTGACAAACCCGGTTCTACTGCTCTCATCCCATCCCTAGACATAAGTCAATCTGGAGAATCATCCAAAATTGGAAAAAACTGTTGTTTGCTCTGAAAAATAACCCAGCAACATTCACCAATCCTGTTTTTATTCTTGGTTGTATGATGTTGTATGTATATATACATATATACATATAACATATATATATATATATATTATATGGGCATCAACTTCCCTGTTTGGGGATCGCTGTGGCGAACATCAGCCACTAAGCCTTCGAGGCGTCTCTGCAGCTTGAGACCTGCAGGGGATGAATATGAAGGTGTTTACTGAATCCTTGAACGCGTTGCTTCAATTTTGAAATAGAACTTACGCCCAAAATGTTGACTTCAGTTTCAAAGTTTGTTGTTTCAATGATGTGTCCATTCAGTTGACCAACAAACAACAAATGATTGGATCATATGACCATCAACAGTCCAACAACAAACATCATCCAACGGCTGCCCCACCTTCAGCCAAGCTCTTCACACCAGGACAAGTGATCAGATTCCTGGCAGATACCGATGGTTCTGGAACTCCCAGTTGATGTGGTATGGATGATAACTATGATGATAACCAAATCAATTTGGCTTAAACAACAGGATGATTGAGAGAAGCCTTTGTAAATCAGTTTGTTGATGTGCCAATGGGTGTTCTTCTCAAGATGAAAATTAAAGGCATGAGCATCTATAAAATGAGTGCCACTGTAGCCATTCTTGCCATTCCTGCGATAAAGTGGGAAGAACTTTATTTGATTTGAAAACTCCTGGCTTCCACATCCCAGTAACCAGAAGAGCTGACTCTATCTACCCAACGGTTGGATGCATTTTGGCATAAGTGCCCTGCAGCCCTCCCTTTTTCTGTCGAAGCAGGCAGCAGAGCCCTCTCAGGAGCGCATATCTACCTGCGGTGATTGCCATATGTCCACATGGAGTGCACGAGGAGAACCTGAAAATTGTATTGCCGAAAGAAGAGGGTCGGTGAATGAAACCATAGGCGCAGAGTGACCCAGGTGTTCTTAAAATGCAATATCAATTGCGATATCAATTGCGAAACCTAAGAATAGGACGCTCCTCTTTCAGCCACATGTTTGCAGCTTTAAAAAAAACAAAATTTCTGCAATCTTCCAGGTATCGTAAGCCCACCACAGATGCTGCACCTTCACAGGAAGGCCTCCCTTCAGACACAGCTCTGCACTGAGTTCTCGCAATTGGGGCCTACCAGCACCCAGCTTTGACCACGCTGCAATATCTCCCATAGATCCAATGACTGAATAGATGTGTGGAATAGATGCCCTTTTCCAGCGAAGAAAGGGATCTGGTTGTATAAGTGGTTTCAATCCAGTTAAATAAAATTGAGAATCAGTATCCCATTCAATATTCAAAGGAATGACGAAAAAGTAATAAATATTTGAGACTTGAGACCACAAAGGATGCAATTCTGGAGATATACTCCCCATGCCTTGGTAGACAACCCCCATGGACTATGAACCCCACTGGTACCCATGTCTGTTCATATCTAAGTTTTGCACCAACCATGAATCATGAATATTTGATATACCCATCACTATGTCATGACAAAAACGCACGTACGCACATACCTATGTACCTACGTATGTATGTAGGTAGGTAGGTATGCCATTGAAATATGTTGATACATGATATACATCTGATATACATCTTATATCTGAAAAAAAAAACAAAACACAATTCTTGCTGTTTCACCCCTTCTTTGATGAATCTTGAAACAGAACTGGCTTCACCCGATCTCCGGGCGGCCCTGCGACCAGCTGCGGCACAGCAGCACTGTGTGTCGCTCTGGGCGGATCCAATCGCCCAGTTGCTGCAAGGCCTGAAATCCGTATGGGGACCACCAGATGCTGGAAATTAATATGTATCTATATATATATAATCATATATATATGTATATAATCATATATATATATATGTATATAATCATATATATATATGTATATAATCATATATATATATATGTACACATATGTTTCCGTATCATATGTATATATATATATACATATAACTATATATATATAATCATATATATATATATGTATATAATCATATATATATATATGTATATAATCATATATATATATATATGTACACATATGTTTCCGTATCATATGTATATATATATATATACATATAACTATATATATAATCATTTATATATATATATTTATTTACATATAATCATTTATGTAGTTACGATTTGTTGCATCATATTGGTAATAAGATTCAGCTGGTATTGTGATCAATTTTGATCGAGTGATACTAGTGTATGCTTTCAGGGTCTCCGAAACCAAGCTCTGAAGCCCAACAGCGCAGGTTTTTTTTTGCACTGCACGAGGCGCATTCACCGGCTGCGCGAGCCTGGAAGCGATGCAACGGGAGATGAAGGGATGCAGTTTCAATAAGTCTTTGGCCATGCGGTGCCAAAATCTTGGCAAATGGCGACAAGGCCAAAATGTTTTTTTTGAGGTAAGGATATATTTGCAAGTGGAGAAAATTGACCCGGTGATTTGAGGTGAAAGAATCAGTTGAATTCCGAGCACATAATAACATAGTGCCCCAAATTACAGCTCTCAACAACCCTAAAATTGGCGACTCCAAGTCCTCGCATGTCTAGTGGTCAGAAAATCATTATCCGTTATCCCAGGTGGCCGAGTTGAGAGGCTGAGCCCAGATTTCAGATACAAAAGCCTCCGAACCACAGGGGGATTAGAAAGGGCTCTGACTCAGGCCCACTGGCTGGAGGCAGTGTGACCTACATCAGGGTGTTGAACCTGGAGGTTAACTCAACACATATTCCACAATTATCCACACATTCCTCAGAATCACCCCTCAGGATACGGACGATGGAGATACCGAGATACCCTTTAAAGTGTATGGCTTGAATACGAGGTCACAATCTGTTTCATCACTGTGGCACTGAGCTACGTGCAATTCGAGATCGGAAAAAAAAAACTATGAGCCACGATCAAAACACCCTTTTAGTCAGCCGATCAGCCCCTTCATTGAGCCTCGCCGTCGGTTCCGACTATCCTGCCAACAAGCACGAGCAAGTCAATGTCTGGCTAAAAACACCTACAGGAAATTAGCAAAAACTATCAATAGTCAGCAATATAGTAATATAAATATACATACAATATAAATATAGTACCAATATGTAGTCACTATATATATATATATATATCACTATGAAATGACTACATGATTGCTGGAATCGAATGCGAAACCACTGACCCTTGAAGCATCACAGGGGTGGTGCTACTTCACAAGCACTGGAGGTCTCCTAAAAGAAAAGGGGAAAAAAGGGAAGCTGGAAGGGTTTCAAAAGTTTCAAAAACAAAGTCATGTCCTCATAGCCCAACTGGTGGCCCAACTGGTGGCCCAACTGGTGGCCCAACTGGTGGCTGCGATCCGATCAGATCCCAAGAGGCCTCTCGGCCGCGCGGCTCTCGCGGCTCTCGGGGCTGCCGGCCTCGGGAGTTCGGGCGATGCCGGCGGCTCCAGATCGCCAAAATGGCAAAATGCCAAAGGTATCCAAAGCTCAAGAGATGTCAAGTTGTACAGCTTCGTTTTTGGCATTCGACATCCCAAAACATCAACAAAAGTGGTCAAAGCTTGCTGGAAATGTTTAAAGCCCCAGAAATTATGGCTTGGAACTGCAAAAGTGGGAGCCATTCGATTCCCTCGGTGAGCCAAACAAACCCATTTTCCAGGGACTTGCGAAATCCATTGCGGATGAGTCTTGACTGTCAGCCTTGCTTCGCAGGCGTATCCCACTGGGAGACCACGCGAGGCCCACGGCTCCTTGCATCAGGGGTATCGACCCATGGTCATCACCGTCATCACCCCAATGCCTAGTCCCAACCAGCATTGGAACATTGGAACCATGAACCCATATTCAAACATCATCTCAGCAGTAGTGTAGCAAGTCGCTTGCAACCATCGACCACCTGTTAAATTGAGGTTCATTCTTAGTTAGCATGATAAATTGCTAGGTTGACTGTCACACATGGAGGCTTTCAATATGTAACAAAATAACCAATTGGACAACCCCCTGGCACTAACGTCTTCCAGTGGCGGTCCTGCTCCGGTTCTCCCGGTCTGCTCGAGCCTAGTTCGGTACGCGGTTCTGCCGTTTTGGCAGCTGGAAATCGGAAATCCATCCATGTTTTCTTTGGAAAGGAAGAGATGGTGGCAGCCTGGTGGCATCTTTCACTTTCCAGATTCGAGTGAACCCCAGGAAAAAAGAATGTTACAAAAAAATCCGGAACTCAGCAGCACGAGACACCCCAGTTCCCAAAAAAAATCCAATGCCAGCGCCTCCTTTGCGGCACCTGGGAACGGATGAAGTGTGCCATAGGATGACTCGTTGAGTATGTTCCACCAAAACCGAACAAAAATTCATCAAATTGCAATGATACTCCAATGACTGACAGGAGATGTAACCAGATGCAACCAGCATGTTTTCAAGATGACCATAAATCATATCTACTATTTGATGGTCCAATTTTCCGGAGTAGGGATATACTCTGACTGTTGCTGCTTTTTCCTTTCTTTGGGTCTCGCGCTTTCTTTGACCTTGCTCTCCTGCAAACTGTGCGATGATGGTTCCCCTCTCACTAGGACAAGTTTTGAAATTGACGCGGCAGATTCTGCGTCATCAATGTCAGCCCCTGCTTACGCGTGTCCGTGTGAACATCCCGAAAATGATCCGAAATGTTGATGTCATGATGTCATGATGTCGCCTTAGACCTATGCCATTTTTGTGTGCACGGAAGTTTGACACACGGACACATGGTCTGTCATGGCGCAATCTCCTCCCGTAGCTTCTCAGAGGTATTTCCATCCTGGCGGACTTCAATTGACCCTGAAACCTCTGTAGCTTTGACCTTAAAGAACACCAGTTCCCGAGGCCATAAACCTCTCAAAAATTTGAATATGTTCCAGGATGTACGTTTCTTTTCGGCAAAACTTGCCAGCTTTGCCGAAACAAAATATGCTAATGTTTGACAAGGGAACGTGACTCCTCTTTCGGGGTCGTTAGTGCCAAGATCAAACTACGTGAGAACCAAGACAGCTGGGGCCCAGGGCCAGGCGGCTCATCTTTTGTACATCCGCCTTGGGAACTTCTTTTGCAAGCTTTGTTCCTCCAAAGTTACCAAAGGTGAAGGGCTTTGGACATCGAATCAATCCACCAATATCAACCCAAGACAATCCAAGCATCGAAAGATACGTTTTTTTATGGTCACAGAAAAATAGGTGTCTTGGATGCTTCTGGAAGTCTGGGAAGCTGGGCCATCTTCACCTTGAGAACCTGAGTGGCGATGCTTTCTCCAAATTGAGTTCCAAACAAGCAGAAGTAAGTGGTGCAAAGTGACATTTCTTGACATACTCACATACTGATTTCCCAGGGTCATGCATGTGGTCTGCCGCTTCCCAACTGTTCGATCAAATGAGTCTTCTCTATTTGACCAAACCTAGGAAACCGGGCCATGCCCTTCAACTTCCGGCCCGTCACGTCTCGCTGCCTCTTAGAGCCCAGAGAACTCCAAGGTCCCAATCCACTCGTTTTGGAATTTGGGATGCAGGGATACCATGGGATGCCTAACAATATTCTGCCCCAAATCCCTGAAAAACCTTCATTTTTTGAAACCCATAGTCGCCATAGTCATGATTACCAAACCAGGGTTCTCAACCAGACCGAGTCCAAGCTATTGATATGATCCGGAGTGATTGTTCTTTAGATGAATCCCCCCTGACAATCAGAGCAATCTCAACAAAGGTGACTTTGCATGAGAAACATTGTTTTGTTCCTCTGAAGCATCAGAACATGTGTTAAACCAAAAAGTATTCTCCTCCTCAAAGTGAAGAAACTTGAGGTTCCATGTTAAATTAGTTGGATATCCGCTTGTCCCCCCGTCTCTTGGGTCGCCCAAACGCATCGGCCGCATCCAAAGCGCTATCAAACCTCGGCTGTCCGCTCCAAGCAGACCATTTTCTGACCAAGTTTCGGTCCCGTTGAGGCCGTTGAGATCCTGTTTGAATTCTTGGAAGGATCTTCTCGTGTGTTCTAATGCCAGCAAGCAAGATGAAGTCACATGAGACATAATGAGGTATGATGAGACATGATTAGACATTGTTTGGGGGGGCGTGTTGGTTGATGTTCATTGGCGGAAATTCCTACCGAAAACATCTGAGGGTAAAAAAAGAAAGTATAAGATGGGTATGAGGTCAAACCCACATGAAGTAAGAAATGGAAAGTTGCTAAAACTATTGCCGAATTCATAATACTCAAATATCGTTGACTACAGCGATGTTGGTCTGAATCACCAGGTGGTGTCCAAATCATATATATATGTATATATATATATATACTGCCCCTGTGTTGAAGTGGTAATGTGGATACTGGATAAACATTATCCGCCAGGACCATCAATGGACTATGTCTGGAGAGATAGGGAGGGAAACATGAAAGGACAGCACCTTGAGCCTCAACAACCTCCTCATCCAGTCACCCCGTCCTTTTCAGCATTCCATCTTAACAAAAGGACCATCAATGACCTGATTCACCTTCGGCGGTCCCAACAGTTGTGGCACCGCAGGAAAGAGCTCGCAGGATGTCGCAGGCAATCCCCCCACCCTGCCTAGAGACTCCACAAATGCCACTCCTTTGGCGGTCAGTGGGAGCTCAATATCCTGCACAAAGCCGTGACGCCAGGGGTCTGGCAACACGACCTTTTTGGTGCACCGAGATTTTCAAAGGTCAGATTTCGGGGGCCTGCTATATTCCAAGTGTTTGGGTGCATCAACCCCACTCTTGAAAGGCAATTTTGCCATATGTTGCCATATTTCGCCCCGAACCCGACGAATGGACCTCGTCAAGGTAAAGGTCTACACATTCCAACCTCTCAAACCCCAACTCCAAGTGGTGTCTGATGGTGCCGCGCCGTGACGTGCCCAAACTCGCCGAACTCGCGCTGGAGATCGGTCCTGGACATAGAAACAACCAGACAAGGCCCCCGATTCCCTTCCTTTGCAGGAAGTATGAAGTGGTTGGCAGGTGCCAAATCTGATGAGAGTTGGTTGTCCTCAAGAATCCACATTCAGGCCCTTGAAATTCAAAGGTTTTGGGGATTGTGACTAGCACTGAAAAGAAAAGCTGATACTCAGCGCGTTTCTGCCATGAACATCACCACACGCAGTGCCCCTGAAAGGTGTTGTGTGGCAAGAAAGGCAGGAGAAAAACGATTACGAAATGTAACTATAGATTATAGTGTGTTAGAATTAAATAGCTAAGCAAGAAACATGGAGCGACTGTAATGAAATGTGGACAATAAAAAAGTTATAATGTCTCAGTGCTTTCGAACGGTGAGAAACTCCGTGTGTTTCAGCGGACAAATGACAGGTGGTCTTACAACGTGCTTCAATGCGTTTCATGTTTCAAAATGCGTCAAGTATCTTCAAAAAACAAACAACTGTTCTAGTTCTAGCTGGTGGCTGTCTAGCTGGTGGCTGATTCATCCAGTGAGGAAAGCCCATTTTTGCCCATGCGAACCAAGAAATGGCCGGAGTGTTCCGTGCCAAGCTGCTTCATCACACCTGGCGCTACTCCAGAGACGAAGAGCCTCTTGCCATTGGCACTGGCTGATGCTCGACGTGCCACCTGCCCACGGCACCGTACTGAGTCATGCAACGCTACCAACCGTTGTCAACTGTGGCCAACGGTTCTCGGTGTCTTCAAGAACTGCACATGGTTTACCAAACGGATGTTGCCTGTGTGTCTGAAAATCCCCACAAAACATCATACTAGTGTCATATTAAAGGGGAAACTGATGATTAAACTCCAGATGACGGAAAGCGCTGGAACAGCGCAGGGAGTTGTTGAAGCGAAGCTATTGGGGGGGG
>BGPT01003065.1:0-26999 GCA_003297045.1 Symbiodinium sp. clade C Y103 | reverse complement strand
GGGGGGGTGGGGGGGGGGTAAACAGCGTGTGAAAATCAAAATCGGATTTGCAGGAGGAAGGGGGCCTTTTTTGTGGGGTTTGAAAATGTGTTCGTTGGGCCCTCTCGCCGGAGGGTTTCGTGCGTAAATAGCGCAAGAATTGAAAGAAATTTCATTGCAGATGGCCCTGCAGCACAGGAGCGTTATTGTGTGAATGCAGCAGGTTGCTAAGTGCACATTTTCGGGCCCCACAAGAAAAAAAGGGATCAGCGAGCCCTGGCCCCACAAAAAAGGGAAACCAGATAGCCCAACAAAGGAAAAGAAAAGGAAAGGAAGCAGAAAAGAAATGGAATGGGAGAGGAAAGGAAAAGGAATGGAAGAGGAAAGGAAAGGGAAAAGGAAAGGAGGAGAGAGTCTAATCTATGCAGAGGTGACCGGAGGGAGACAGAGAGTGACTGAGAGTACTTCTGCTTCTGTACCCGTTGCTACATGAACCAGTGCCTTAGACCGTTTCAGCAACTGGCTGAATTTTCAACCTTGAAGAGGTTCTTCTTCATCCACTACATCAAAGAGATTTGTTCTTTCAAATTGTTTGGTTGGGTGGATCTCAGATAAATTCCCTATGCATTCCATGTTTCTACAGCGCTGCTGCGAAGCTTGTGGCTCAACACTCTCAACACGCCTCGCCCAAACGAGTCGCAAACGTTGCTGGCTCCATGGCCAAGGCACAGTGCTCAAAACTCCGGTTGGTTGATTATAGGCTATACGGTATAGTGGATTATACTAATAACTATATTATAGTATAATGATACTATAGCATACTAACCAAATCTAACCCATGAACATTGGGGAATATCACAATGCATTATTACACCACCGTTGTTTCAGCATCTGGTGGCTTTTTGGACCATTGGCCACTGGCTGCATGGTGCCAGGTTCTAGTCCCCGTGGCTGCATCGTTGACACGCTCACGCGCTATGGCTGTCGAGTGACGGTGGCCACCGTTGTGCGAGGTCAGTTGCAGGCGGGGCCAAATTCACAGAATCTCTGGTCAAGTAAGATTTCGATGGGCATGGTGGCAAGCCGCATGCCCTTACTTTCGAACAACATGAGATACTTTTGACCTGCAGTGCTGGTCATTTGATATCAGCTGTCCAGGTGAGGATGTCCCGAGGACTCAAGGTGCTGCAGACAATGGACTCTGATGAGTGTTCTCGGGGATAGGTCCACGTGATCCCAAAGAGCCATCATACCACATCGAAATACGAAGAAGGAATGTTTGACATGATGTTTGCTTCGTAGAAACCGTTGTGTCCAGTTTCGTGGCTGAGCGCAGATCACCAACCTATAGAAAGCGTTTGCCAGACTTTGAGGACACTTGTGCAGAATTATATGTCTATTTACATGCATATGCATCCGTGGAGAGGCAATGCAACATATTTGTGACACACTATTCATTTGTTTCAAACCAAACACAGCACAGCAACCGCCGCTGTTGCAGGTGGTGCCAGACTGTGCCATCGAAGATTGCAAGGGAAGCGATTGGGACGCCATCGCCCTGCCTGGAGGATGGGATGAAGTGGGGTTCACCATCCCCAACCTTTCAGCCTTGTGTGTTTGTGGGGTCCGTGTGCGCCTGATTCTGGACCCCACTGGTGTTGCGTGTCCTAGTTGATCTTCAGTATTTTTTCAATATATATATATATATATATATATATTAATGCGTACCTAAAAACATTATTTACAAAGTGATCATGTCTCTACAGATCTATTACATATGCGCACACATTTAGATCCCCCAGTGGCCTCCACTCAGAAAGACTCGCAAACATTTTTTTGTCTTGAAGAAGGTGAGTTGAATTTGTTTCTCACGTTTCCGGCAACTGCTTGTGTTTCAGGCACAGTCAAAGCCTTCTGGAGGCTGGCTTTGAAATGGCAGATGGATGTGTATATGATGTGTGGACTAATATGTATATATATATATATACAGAAGTATGATCCAGGTGTTGCTGTGCAAGCCTTGCCTCACGTGGTGCATATGTCCTTTTGGTTCACACGTATAGTTCACAAACGCATCAATGAAGACCAGGTAGCGAGGCGGCAAGTTTCTGCTGCAATTGGCGCCTGAGCAGGCCCGAGCCGGCCTGAGCTGAGATGCCTTTTTTTTTCGGTGGAACGGTTGGAGCAGGCAACATGCAGTAAGATAGAGGATATCGTTTTACTCATTCATTGATCACAGGACTTGAGTAGAATCCTTGGAGAATCAAGATCCAAGCAGCAGTGGGTGGAACCGACCGAATTCCGTCATTGTCAATCTTTGCTCAGCAACTTGCATGTTACATGTGCGTTTGTGGCTTCCTTGCGCAGCAACTTCCAAGTTCCACGGCCATTGGCTCAAGGCAGTACAACCTCCTAGCGCACGGCGCAGGAGTGAGAGATGACATGCAACTGTGGCTGACCTCCTAGTGCACAGCGCAGGAGTGAGGGACCACATGCAGCAATGGCTTCTGTTCCAATGCCCTGCCGATGAGAGCGTGGGTCTGGATGTGCATGTTGCCAGCCTGGCACAATTTCTCTTGACACAGCTGCTTGGCGAAACAGGTAATGTCCAAGTGCAGTACTGCTGGTCGTGGGGCGACGGCGATGGGGATGGCCAAAGACAGCTTCACTTGGCCCAGGGCAACGTTGAGCTTCAAGCGGTTCGTGAGGCAACCGAGTCTTTGGTGGTGATCACCCAAGACGGTGGCTACCCATGTGGCCTTGTTCTGCTGGGGTCGTGCGGGCGCCTCTCTCGCATCAACCGACACCTGTGGGTTACGACCTCTGCCAGCTTCCGCATGGGAGCCAGTCCATGCGTAGAAGCACGTGGGTCACGCTTGGACGCGTGTTGGCTGGATGCACGGGCTGCTTCTAGTGCCGCAGCCTCAGTTGGGAATGAATTGCGAGTGACAATTCGTCCAGTGTGTGTTTTGTTTACTCCGAACTAGTAAACGTTTTTGATTTTCAGAAATCCACAGACAGAGGCTCAAGACACACGCACACACGCATACATAACAGATCCCACACACACTCACGCGTTTTTGCATTATTCCCAATGGCCTTCTAAGTGCGGCAGCCAGATCATCGAGATCGCACACGCGCATACATACTATGAGTAGCAGACCAAAATAAGTATGAAATCAGAGTAAGCTTAAACCTGATGTAGAGCGGCGAGTCATTTGCCCTGGGACATTTCCGGCCGTGACCAAGGTTTACAGCTATTTTCATTGTCCACGGTCGTTTCGTGTCCCCGACCGTCCGTCGTGGAGCCGGGCCAGCTTGCGGCCGCGGACCTGGATGCCTATTGAGCCTCTCAACGCCTTGATTTTAGCATCCCGCCCGGGAAGTTACGGCGAGCTCTTACTTGAGGTTGCTCTATGGCAGGCGGCTATCCAGCACCACGGCGAACAGGACGTCGTTGCTCCTGGCTGTACTAGCATGGCAGCTACTACCGTGGCCGGACAGCTATACAGCTGGTGCGTAATGAACGCAACAGAAATCGTGGAAACCAACCTCGGGCTGGAACGGAGCACCCCGGCAGCTATCAGTTTCATTTTTTTGTTTAGCTTTCACAGCCCGTGCGCAGAAATCCGTTCAACAACGGGGCACGTCACGGACTAGATTCTAACGTGGTCACTAACATGTTGCAATTTTGCCTTCAAATGTTGACCGCAATCTTTTTTGTACCTAGCAGGACGGTTTTGTTTCAGCATATATGATTTAAGCTCACATCAACCGAGCCCAGAGATAGTACAATCTTCGTATCTCAGGCATGTTCGATGTGCGTCCAACTGGCAATCGCTGTGCCCCCGTGGTGGACTACCACTTTGCCAATGAATCGGCCCATGGCACAATATTCGGAGGATTTTTCGTGCAAGAGGAAGACGTACATTCATGGACGCAGACCTATGATACAAGTGTGTGACGGCCCTAGTTTTTGTTTCAGTGGCGCATTCTTCGCTGTGTAATCTATTTTGGTGGAGACATCATCGGTGCCCACCCGAAGGCATGTCCATTTACATTTCCTCTCAATGCCAAACAGTGCGCAAGACATAGGTATGCAACAATTCCCATCAGGGGTCTGAGATCGGTGTAGACCTTGATTCTGACATACTGACATAATGTGACTGCACTGGTAAATTTATTTGCACGGGTTCGCGTAATCGCTTTTGATGCTTGCGGTTGAGACGGTGGTGCTGCACGAGGTCGTGTGAAATTCATCCTGACCTGGCAGCGCCAACCGATGAATGGGAGAACATTGACGGCAAGGCCCTGGCATGTGTTTTTTCTTGTGATTTTTTCCTAAAACTGCTATCGACGTAGTTGGCTGGGAATTGTGTTGGTACCACGTACCTGACCATGAGAAGTTCATAATCAAAGTGGACTAGGGTTCAGTTCATGTATCCGTGACACCATGGTCGACACAGAACGCCTCAAGAGATTACTTTGAACTACAGGTTCATGCAGGTATACCAAGGAGTTGATGAAACTCGGAACTTTAGTCGACCTATAGCTGTTCCCAACTCACTCTTTCCAAGTTCTGTTCCCTGCATTTTCTTTTTTACCTCTTGACGGTTCTCAGCAGGTGGTGGTGGTGGACTGGTACCGGCGTGGATGCCGCAATGGTGGCCAGGCTGTGCGCACACTGCACGTGATAACGTGGGACAGTCGGACACGCCTGGTGACCTTTCGCACAGCGATCCGGCTGCCACACGGTTCGTACAGTGCAAGAGCCATGCGAGGCGACTGGGTTGGACACGGTCCTGCGTATGTGACCCTGTGGAACAGACTGCACAGCATCGGCATTCCCGAGAATGTAGCCGGGGTCCTCGCTCTCTTCGACGAGTCACTCACCTCTGCTGACATTGCCAAGACTCTCTCAGAACGGTACACTGTTGTGATGGCTTCGCCAGGCCCTCGTGACTTTTGCAGCCAACACCAAACAAATGTGTTATATATCTTGTTCGCTATTGCATGTGACTAGTCCTTTTTTAGTGACAGCTATATTGCTTTTTTCGTGACAGCTAGTGAGCACCATCAATTAGAACTCTTATCACTGGCTTCAGGCATTTTTGCACCTTCCTTGTTGCAAACTTTAGGGGGTTGTGTTCGTAACTGGCGCGCCTGTTGTCAGGAGTTCGGAAAACATCTTTGTTCCTGGTGGCAACCGCCCAGAGCCTCGAACGGATGCTCGTCATTGGCTCGACGACCGTTGCTCGGACACAGGCTGTTGGAGCTTTGCTCCGTGCTGGCTATGCGGCGCGAATGCGAGTCATCGGCCACCAGCGGATCGCGCCTGACGAAGTTCCACTGTCTCTGGACCATCTAGTTTCTGAAAAGTTGCGACCTTTGGCCAATCAGGTTAGCCTTGCAAACTCCAGGCTCAATGAGGAGCTCAAGAATTGGCAAGAAGGGCAGCCACATCAGGTGACTGAGGTGCACGAGCGCTTCGTGGCTTGTCGTGAACGAGCAGAGGAGGCCCTTCCCATTGCACGAGCTGAAATCTTGGAAGAACGACCAATCATTTGTGGCACACTGGGCAGCCTTCTACGTCCCACCGTCCTTCCAACGAACATTCGCCACATTGCTATTGATGAAGCTGGTGTGGTACCTGCAGCCGATTTGATATTCCTGGTGCTCAACCTAGCGCCCTTCTTGGCCCCGGATTGTCTCGCACTTAGTTGGCGATTTCGTGTAGTCAAGATCACGTTTTGCTCGGAGACACATCCCATTTTTGACGCGGCTTCCTTTCATGTGTGACGGTCGGTCAACCACCTGAGATTTTTTTCCCGTTGATTCCTGATAGAGAGTCACAAGTTTTTACGGTAGGGGGTAAAGAGAGAGGTTACATCAGGGTTCTGCGGCAGTCATGTTCACATGTTTTCTGTCTATTTATCTTTATATCCAATTATCTATCAGTCTCTGGAAATATAAATAAATATAGATACATATATTTTATATATATATATATGTATATTTACACACACACACACACACACATATATATATATATATTGATTTTCCTCGAACAAAGTTTCGAAGTCAAACTTCCGACAATATGGACAGACTGAAAACCCAAGATGGGAAGAGGCACAGAAGAGAGAAGATCAGACCTGGAGACAGTCAGAGGAAAGAAGATAAGAGAAACAAGGCAGAAGAGCAACTACAGCTATCATCAGCACCACGACCACGACACTACCACTACAATTACTTACAACTATTACCACTACATCTACAACGATACTACACCTACAACTACAACTCCAATTTTATTGCACTGCGCTACAACTCCACACACTGACTACAACTACCACTACCACTGCCACTACCAGCAACGCAGCAGCAACGGCAATCGCAACAGCAACAGCAACAACAACAACAACAACAACAACAACAACAAACACAAACACAAACACAAACACAAACAACAACAACACTTCACCACAACTACGCTGCACTACAACTACATTGCACTTGACTCCACTGCACTGCACTACACTGCAACCACCACCAAACTACACTGCACCCACATTACACTACACTACACCACACTACGCTACACTACACCACACTACGCTACCCTACACTACACCAGCCCAAAACTACAGCTGCCATGGGCACCACCCCTACAACCGCAACTACGGCTACCACCACTACCACTACCACTACCACGATCACTACCGCTGCCACTACCACTACCACTACACCCTTTTACAACTACACTACAACTACAACTACAACTACGTTACAACTAAAGATGCAACCACGACTATAACAACTACAAGTACAAATACAAACACAACCGCAACGACGCTACAATTACACTACGTCTACACTACAACCACACTGCGCTGCCTCCCACCACTGGTCGGTTCATCAGCAAAGTCGCTCTGCCATCCGAAACACAACAACCGACCTCTCCTATATATAGACTTCTTATCTTCACAACTTCCGCCGCCGCCTTGTGCGATACTACTGGTGCATGTATATATATATATATATATACATATATGTATATATAGATGTACACATATATATATATATGTGTAACACATATATATATATATATACACATATATATACACATATATATATATATACATATATATATATACATATATATATATATATGTTTAGTTTTTTTTTGCACTTACTTTGTGCCGGACTTAGGCAAAGTGACTCTTCTGGGCGACCCGTGTCAAGACTGTTGTGCTCATCGAGCCCGTGCTCCGTTTGACAACCAGATCCCCTTCAATATGACTGTCCTCCAGTACATCCTGCATCGGATCCGATCAGAGCAGCCTACCAGGATCCGAGAACTGGTCCGCTTCGCCAACGGGGAGCTGCGCAGCGCTCGAATCCGACCCCGCGTTGCAGCATTGGTCAATACCCTCATGCATGACCACATTCTGGTTCGGCCTCCTTTCACGACATCTTCCCAGGCTGGCTTGACTTGTTGAACCCGCTCATCAGACACATATTCATGTTTGCCATGGCTTCGGGTGTGTAGTTGCCACTTTCTTGCCGAGCTAGACCATGGTAACTTCATTTCCTTATTGGATTTCTGTTTCAATAGTTTCAACGCACATGTAGTTTCCACCTTCCTGTTGCCAGCGCAAACATTGCAACGTCATCCACCTACTTTACTTGTTTTGTTTTGTCTCAGCACCAGCTTGGTCCTAGGCTGGCCACACGTGGCTCCGACGAAGTTCGCAGGTCTTGGTGGACGACAGGCCGCTCATGTTCTCGGTTCAGCCACGGCCCAACGATGCCAACAGTGCGGCGCAGCCGGAGCTTGTCTGGGTTGAAGTCCCTGACCTGCTTTTCAGGACAGCGACACGATTGGGTAGCCCTGTTGACATGAAGACTCATATGACATCCCCAATGTAGATTCATATGCTAGGAAATCTCCTAGATCCTGCCATTTCCTGACCCGACTGGTTTCTATCATTTTGTGCTACATCCCGCCCAGAGCTTGTTCGCAGAAAGTGTCACCATCCACTATCATCAGGTCTGAAAGCGTCACATTTGTTTCAATACCTACAGTGAGGACTCTGCGGAGCACCCCAGAATGCTGCCCAGTGGCATCTTTCTGCTATGCGGCAATTGCGGTCTCATTGGCACGACGGGGGCAGCAGGTTGCAATTCTGTGCCGCTACCGGGCGCAATGCGCACTCAATGTGTTGGCCGTCAAGTACATGCTCAGACAATTTCCGAGTGCCGAGGGCATGGGGCGAATTCATGTTGCTACAAGCCTTGGCATTCAAGGAAGGACAGTTGACCACGTGTTGCTCTGCCTCCCTGTCAATTGCGGGCTGTGGAACAGCTTTCATCTGGAGCCCCGAGCTCTGCTGGGCATGATTGGCCGGACAAGAGAGACTCTCTACTTGCTTCGGCATGTCGGTGCCTTGCACACGACTTTGCCTGGGCGACATGAGCTCGCCGCTCTGCTGCAGTGGTGGGAAGAAGGACCTGGGCATCTGAAAATTGACTTGTGTAACATCTGAGTGTTCAATGGCAACAGCACTATTGCGGCTTCTGCCAAGGAATCATTTTTTGTTATTGTTCTTTAGTGAAAGTTCCCAGTGCGCAGTCTATCTCTGAATGTTTGCAACTTTCAGACCAAGTTGCATGTGCGCAGGCGACACCTGGCAGACACTCACTCTCTCCGACTCGTTGCTGAGTGGCTGGGAGGCGGAAGTTGCACTCAGAGATCTTTCGTCATCATCCCAACTTGACGTTGCAGAGCCTGACTCTGAGCTTGATGTGGAAGAGGAGGATCCGGAGGAGGATGCTGCCCAACCCCGTAACAACTTCCAGAGCTGGATGGAGACCGTGGGGTTCACGGATAACCCGCAACTGATACCAATGCTGAACATGGCCGGCGAACTGAAACGCTATGTGCATTGGACTTCTGATGATGAGTTGGCACCCGTGGTCCACCGGTACTTGAGCCAGGAGAACATTCCCTTGCAGCTGGGGCCGGTCACTGTCACTGGAGGCGGTGACGACCGCAAAGTTTACCTGAACTTTTTGGTGGCTGACTATTCCTTCGGAAATCGTGTCCAAGCTGACCTTCTATGCTTCGTCATGCTGCACCTCTTGGCCGGGACGCTTCGCCAGCCGGACATCACACTGCGAGTGTGCTGGAGCACGCACAAGTACAAATTGGGAGCCACTGGCCAAGCTTCCCAGAGTCGGAAAGGATCCGGCGGTCGAACGCACTACTACTTGCTTGCGACAAGGTGCCCTGAGCCCACCCCGTTGCACGGAAAGTGTCTGGCGGACATCTATCATACAACGATGTGGTGGGGAGGAACATGTCCAGCAGAGGGGTTCGATTGCCGGTCTACCCTACTACTGAGCTGGGCACGGGATCTGCCAGACGATGTACCGGAACGAGCCAAGCAAATCTGGGGTACGCTTCCGAGACAAATCAGGCGACTTGTCGTATCATTGCTGTTTTGGAAACCGAAGCCTTTCGCATCCTCATCCGACGTTTCATGTTTCCAATGCAAGTTGCAGCTGACCGCCACTTCTATCGGACCGATGCTATATTATATCCTTAATGCATGCAGTAGTTCCGCCAACCTGGTTGAGTCTGATTGACAAGATTCATAAAACCTTGCTCAGAGATGCTCAGAGATGTTATTCCCTTGCCAAGGTGATGCTACGGCTCTGCCGCAATGCTCATCGGATTCCAGGCATGGTATGGAGCAGACACTGCCACGGTAGGCGGTTTCCTGAAACCATTGCATTTCCAATTGGTAATAACCAACTTCAGATCAGTCCGGCGTAGCCCCATGACTTTAGACATTTCCATAAATAATTGATATCAGAAATAACTATACATGGCTAATTATTCAAAATAGCTACTGTTGCGTGTAAAAAATACATAATTACTTCCCTTTTTGCTGTCTCTGCTTGGTCCTTCGACGTAGCCCAAGGCCTATCAGCCCCTGCTCAACCATCTTGTTGCTGGATGTGCGGCCATGCGATAGCTGCTATATCAGTGAGGCCGAGGCAGGGCGTCGTTATATAGTGTTTTCTGGAAGTGGAGGCTTTTCAGCTCCAAAACCTTAGAATCTGTTTCGATTTACTGTGACCCCTGTGACCCTCCCGGTGGCCTGCAATGAGAATCAACTCCAGAGTAGACACACCCCACGCCGAGTGTCACCTTTTTCTGCGTTAGTGTCCATGCCTGGACCCTGAAATTCTTTGGGCTATGTTTTGTGACAGTGGACACATTATCGTGACAGTGGACACATCAATGTACTGTTTTCTGCCTTTGCTGAAGGAATTTCAATATCGCACACTAGTTGATTGATCTCATCCCTGAGGTATGTACAACTCTTTCCAGCGATGATCTGGACATGTACAATGCTACTGTAGTGAACCTCGAGCGCCGAGCTTTCAGAGTGCTTTTGCAGTGCAATCCAGAGAACGCAGCTGGCCCCCCTTCAGTCACGAAATGTCAGAAGCCAAATTAGCCGTTTGCCGTTGACGGTTGTTTCCCGGCCACCACAACAACAACCTGTACCACCACGACAACTACAACAACCACAACGACTTCGACCACAACGACTTCCACCAGTAGAACAACCGACAAGCATCACAACTTCAACCACAACTACAACATTGACAATTACAACGACCACCACGACATCGACGACCAGTACGAGTACAACAACAACAAGTACGACCACAACCACGACAACCACGACAACGACTGCTACAACCAGCACAACAACTACTATGACGAGCACAAGAACGAGCACAACAACAACCACTATGACATTTACAGTCACCACCACATCTACGACTACAACCACCACAACCAGTACCATCACATCCACCACCACCACTACAACCACCACAACGTCAACTACGACGTTCGCTACGACAACAACCACAACTTCGACCATAACGAGCACATCCACAACGACCACTACAACCACTTCAACGATCACCAGCACAACAACAAGTACAGCCACAAGTACCACAACTTCTACCACTACCATTACGACCACAAGCACCACTACCACAACAACAACGCAAACAACGACCTCAACAACTACAACCACTAGCACCAGCACTACAACAACGACGACTAGTACCACGATATTCCACAACTACGANTACCACAACAACAACGCAAACAACGACCTCAACAACTACAACCACTAGCACCAGCACTACAACAACGACGACTAGTACCACGATATTCCACAACTACGACTACAACAACTACCACCACACATCCACAAGCACAACCACCACAACCACAACAACTGTAACCAGTACAAGTACATCTACAACGACAACCACTACTATTACCACTACCTCCACAACCACAACAAGCACGTCGACGACCACCACTACTAGCACAATCACCACCACCACGACAACAACAACTAGCACAACAACATCGACCTCCACAAGCACCACAACAACGTCTACAACCACAACAACCACTACCACAACTACAAGAGCAACAACTTCAGCAAGTACAACGACCGCAACAAAGCAACTACAACAACATCAACGACCACCACAACTAGTACAACTTCCACAACCACGACCACAACGACAACCAGCACAAGTACGACTACAACCACAACTACAACCAGCACTACGACCTCAACTACCACAACTACGACAAGTACTAGTACCACTACTACCGCAACAACAACCACAACCAGCACCAGCACGACAACAACAACCTCCACAAGTACATTCACAACTACAACTACAACAACATCTACGACAACCACAAGTACAAGCACCACGGCAGGTACGTCAAGAACAACTACGACGAGTATAACAACCACAACAACCCGCACGACCACCACAACTACAACAACAACGACGACAACAACTACAACTACCTCCACAACTACGACGACCACGTCGACATCAACAACCCCCACAACTTCGACATCTACGACTACTACGACGACTACCTCCACATCAACCACCACCACAACGACAACCACCACATCTACGAGCACCACAACAATCACCACTACCTCTACATCAACAACCACAACAACCAGTACCTCGACGGTGACCACAACGACAACTATCACCAGTACTACTACGCAAAAAACAACGTCAACAACCAGTACTATCACAAGCACAATGACAACAACAAGTACACATCTACAAATACAACAACCACAACAAGTACAACCACCATGACCAGTACAACAACATCCACTTTTACAACTACCACTTCTACAAGCACTACTACACCAAGCACTACCACAATGACAAGCACTACCGCAGCCACAGTCACTACAACCACGACCTCTACAACTCGGCCAGGGCATCAATGCGTATCTGTGAAAGATCCGAAGGGTTCCTTGGATGCATTAATTGTTTTGGACGGATGAGACCGGCCGAAGTCGCTTGCCACACAGATTGAGTGAGGTGCAATAGTCTCTGTACATCTCTGTATGATCTCAAACTTGCTCAAAACATGATGTGTCTTTCATATATGTCTTGCATATACTTTCGGAATCTTTTCGGAACTGGCCCCCGTCCCCGCCCAAGGCTATGTCGTCAAAGAGGAGGATTTGTGGAGCACCAGTTTGAAAGTTTCAGAGTTCTGGCTGCATACGGCCACGTGACATAGATGAAGTCTACAAAATGCTCGTAGTCCAACCTGGTGCGAAAGCCTTTGGCGTCTACAGAAATACACCCTGCATGACTGTATGACCCTGTTTGGTGCTGTATGCAGCATCCATGTGAATGTTTGCATTGTCATTGATCATCACAGATCCATATAGATCCATATAGTGTAATAGAAAGTATGCCATTAATTTTAGATATGATGCGAGTTTTCACAGAGTGCACGTGTTTGCTTTCTTACTCGTGCCTGCATTTTGGCCAACTTCGCCCACCCAAGTACTGAAACGCTGAACTGAGGCTATGCCGGGGAGCCAAAGGTTGAACCGTGCTGTGCAGACCAAGCGCTGGAAGCTGAGATGTTACCACTTTCCGGTGTCATCTATTGCTTCCGAATCTTCCAGTGGTCATTAAAAACATTAAAGGCTGCAAGGTACCAAAAGGTTATGGTTGCGGGAATAGTGCTAGAGTCTCCACTGTGATGTCAAGAATGAAACAAAGCGACTTTGCAAGGTTCAGTCATTTTCCTGCACCTTGCATCAGGCCCTACACGTTGTCCGGCTGTGAGAAAGTCATCCTTTGCTTGACTCCAGAGGATACTGAGGGCTATGAGGCCACGAAGGGCTGCAGATTGATGTGTCACGCTGTGCCATGTTCTTGAGGTGACGCCATGTGCATGTCCCGCATGCTTCGTGCAATGAACTGTTCTTATTTGTTGCTGTAATTTTTGAGCTGATAGGTCACTGAAAATTTCCTTGAGAAGGAAACCTTCAGCGTGTCGCGGCCTTGGCAAACTCTGAAGATATCCCTTGGACAATTGCTGCTTCATAGATATCTTTAGCACATCAGCTCTGCACCTCAGTGCCAGTTTCATCAAGTGAATTGCATGTGTTTGCCTAGTTTTACTGGCATCGAGTGTGACATCACGTCGCATTTTCTTGCCCAAGGCGTGCCAAATGCGGACCTGGCTACATTGGCGAAGCCCAAGTGAAAGCCTGTGCCGACGGAGCGCCTCATGCGCTCAGAGGATGCGCTGCTTGGACAAGAACGATCTCAAAAAGTAGAACCCAATCTATGTATTATACTATATTTATGATATTAATACTATATATTATATTTACACATATACATATAACAATACAACCAAAACACCAAGAAACACCACTCCGAGTGAGACTTCTGTCGCGTACACCTACGCCTTCATGTCGTTCGACCATGTTTATCAAGTTGCTGCAAGAGTCTACGGATAGGACCACTGAAGCCACTGAGATTGAGAGCCGAGGAACCAGACAGAAGGACATGTGGAGTTCCTGGAAACACTACTGGGTCTCTTGGTTTCGCCTTGTGCAGGGGGGATGGCACTATGATCACTGTAGGCGAAAGAATTGTGTCAGTTGAGACGCCTCTGCAGCACAGGGGTCGCTTTAGATTTTAGTTTCTCTTAGGTTGTTTTTGTATCTTGACATCTCGCAGACAGGCAACTTTGAATCTGTCAAGAATTACCGTCAATGTGGTCAAGTCCCGTTTTGAAGATCTGATACAACAACGCTTGTCATCATGGCCCCTACTAGATGATGTTGCATCTCTTCTACAACGCAATTCAATTAGCATATGAGGGTATATGTACATATGTGTGTATAATATTGTATAATATATATATATATATACACATCGTTTCTCAACGTTCTGTGGATATGGAAGTGGGATCTTCAGACAGTTATAGACAAGTTTGTGACGGATCTGATGACATATGGTGCTCAGAAGGCCACTGCAGCACAAAGCACACCCAGCAAGACAACTCTCTACCTGTCGCCACAGGCATGCTTTGCAAGCGAAATCACTTCAATCTTCAACTTCGAAGTGAAAGCGAACTGCCCCGAGGGCTTCAGCGGCAGCCCATTTGTGGAAGTTTGCCCAGCACAGGGCGATCGATCGCTCTGCAGTGATCACAACCCTCGACCGCTAGCAACGGAAAACAGATATCGCAACTCTTGGTTGCGTAGGCTCAGTATTGCGGGAATACTGACAGCAAATGGACCGATTTGACCACAGAGGGAGTGATACAACTCATGGGAGAACATGGATCTCCGGAACTTATCAGAGCCGGAATTTCTCTTCGAATCAATCCAGTAAATTAGTACGGATCCGGATTTGTAGCCATGGTTCCCAGCGTGAGTGCATTACGTTACTGACGTGGTCTTTTCCCGACCTCAGTTGTGTATCCCGTGTTGTTGTTGCAGCCAGGTCATCACATGCCGAGACGTCGCGGTCTTCAGTTGGGTCGGATATTCACCGGTACCGTGCGGATGTTTGGGCAATTGTGGTCATATATCGTTGATGATTTGCAGAGTTCGATTCCTTCTTTCATCTCAGAATAGAATTTTTAAAAATGTTGTGTAGGGTCTATCAGGCTGGGTTCATTTTTCTGCATGCATCTATACATACAGGTGTCTATCTTTATCTATGACCTTTGATCGAGAGACGGTGTTGATGTCACATCTGCGCGATAGAGAGAGGGAGAGAGAGAGAGAGAGAGAAAGAGAAACAGAGCTAAATATATATATTGTATTATTTAGACTTTTTATGTTATATAATATGATTTGATATGATATTCTATATTATATATATATATATATTTATAGTCCTATATGAATGCATTTGATTTTAGAGGCAGTTCAAGCTCAACTCACTTGCAGGCTTCAATCGTTGCCGCAGACCTTCAACTTTGAAAGCTCGATTGGCATTCAAGCCGCAGGAAACTCATACCATGTGAATGACAGTCGGAAAGATTTTAGGTTCGCAGATATAGTTCTTTTTACTGACTTCATTGACTTCCTTGGCAGAATGTTGATCTGGCACCTAACTTCTTTGTTGCGGTTTTCCAACAGAGCAAGACAATTGGACATGGGAAGATGCCGGCCTAGGCCAGGCAAAGCATCGGCCAGGTCTCTTCCGCAGGACGGCCACATATCCAGAGAATTGACTGAACACCGATATCCATTCGGACACCAAATCACTAGAAACCGAATCCGTCAAGACTACGCCAGCATTTGCTCAAAGGCTACAACCTTTCTGACACCTCCTAGTGCAAGGCACAGGAGCTAGAAACCTTCTAGCTCTTCCATTACCTATACATGTGCTTACTGGAACATATTGGAACGAAACGCTCGTAACTGGTATCCATATACTGGCCTTGTCGGGCCTTTGTTGTGGGGTCGTATGCCGTCGTGGTCCGGGCCCCAGAAAAGTCACCATGGCATGTCGGTGAGATGGCTTCTGGTACCTATAGGCAAAAAATACATACATACATATATATGTATATACACCTCTTTGTACAAATAAAACACACGCGCAGGTCCAGACATAAATAGCCCACCCACACACATTTTCATATAAACATAGTAAAATAAAGCACATATACGTGAGATAGATAGATAAATTGATAGATACATAGTTCGCTAGAAAGATAAACAATTGGACAATAAATATATAGATAAGTCGCTCGATAGATGGATACATCGATGAACAGGTAGATAGAGATGTTTGTATATAGATCGCATTGTAATGCACCTTTGAGTACCTATGTGCCGCGTGCATGTTTGTATGTGTCCATGCCCTGGTATTTGTGTGTTGCCACCTGCAAGGTCTCGCAACGTCTGCCCGCGCCGTCTGTCATTTCCACAAAAGCCAGTGGTACTTGCTCGTTGCCATCTGCCAGGTATTGCAGCTGCCCGCAGCCTCCAAACCGTGCAACAAGGCCTTGTGCCCGGACAACGACCGTGCTTTGCTCGTTTTGATGCAGGTGATGGGATTGTTGTGTGCGGCAATCAAGTTCATGCCCTGCTTACTTGGAGACAGGTTGCCCGCCTTTTTTGGCTAAGCTAGGCAAACTCTGCCTGCAACCTCCTAGCGCATAGCGCGGGAGAGCCTTTCCCTTCGCCATCATAGCCCTTTGCCTTCGCTCTCCTAGCGCATAGCACGGGAGCTGCTGCTCTGCCATGGCCCCTAAGCGCCATGCCAAGCGCTGCAAACTTTGCAGCTGTGGCTGCGAACAGAAGGTCCGACCTTCCCGTGTTACAGATGGGAAGAGCTGGCGCATCTGCGTACAGACTCGCTACCTGGTCTTTTACAGCACACAATGCATTGTCCGCGCCGCCGAGGCGAACATCGCATGGCGGCCAACACTGGCGACTGCCCTCAGTCCTTTCACCCATGGAAAAGGCAACCGCGGCATCGTTGCGGCTGCGTTGGCGAAGATCCAGGACATGGATGCGTCTAGGGAAGCACCGCTGGCAGATCAGCTCCTGTCAACCGATGCCAGCTGCTTCGACCCTCCGGCATTGGCTCGGTACATGGACCTCTTGCTGCTCGGCTTCCTTGAGTGGCACGTTCGCCTCGGCGTCCAGGACGTCCAGCAGTGGTATCTCAAACTGCTGGGCAAGTTCCCTGGGCGGCCGCAATGGCTCCGGCAACGTCGATGCACGGTTTGGGCATTGTTGGACACAACAGCCATCTTCTTGATCTCGCAATACATCCGCCGTTTGCCTCCTCCTCGAGCTCTGCTTTCAATCGTGATCGCAACGGTCTGCCACAACAGCTGGAAAGTCATGTTGACGCTTTTTGGTGCCGCTGGCGTTCCGCATGGCTCTGCGCTGCAAATGGCCCGCCTGCAGGCAGAGGCTCGGAAGCGGACTGACGTTGTGCTGTCCCCGACCGGTGGACTCACGGGCTCCGGTCGCTTAACCCTCGGTGCCTTCGCGCACGAGCTCGGTCTGCAACGAAGCTCCGGCAACAACGCTGAGCATTTCCACATCTTTATCGGGCAACTCTACGCGGAGCATTGCTCCACTGTCGCTGCTGATGCTTGGGACTCTTTGTCGGCAATTGCAAAGAGCATCGACAGCCAAGCACGTCGAAACCAAGCGACCTTGCAGCTTTTGCGTGAGACCTTTCACCTCTACGGACTTTGTCAAGAGCACGTAGCCCGACTGGTCGGCATCTTGGAGCCGCGCGCATACGACTGCAGCATCTCAGCCTTCGTCGGCGAGCGAGCTTGCATTGGCATCCGCAAACTGTTGCGTGGGGCAGCACGGCCACAGACCTTACGAGCCGACCTGTACAGCCCCTACCTTCAGGCACTGGGCGCCAGAATCGCTGCTGACCTTCCAATTCATGCGGCAAAGCGAGTTGGGCGTGATGCATGGTCTTACTTGGAAGCTAAACTGCTGCCCGGTATTTTGTCTGTTTCACACCTGCAATTGCATGAGCACAACTGCTGTGAATTCGTCAAAAACGATGAGCCTGAAGCGCGCGTTGCCAAAGGCAACCGCGGCAACCCCACACCGCAATACGCGGAGTGGACCAGGGCAGCGTACCCTACCTACCCGCTATGGGCGCGGTGAGAAAACATCGTTGTTGCCCTGCTTCTTTGAGCTACATCTGGGAGTGCCACTTCATGCCATCTTTCCCAGTCTCTTCATTATCAAGCTTCTTCCTTGTCCTGCAATGATTTTATGACGGCGCCGGAAAGCAATAGCAAAACCATGACCACGGGAGTAAAGCACAGATATGGGTTCGCCCAGCAAAAGGCATTTTGGCATGGTGTATGAAAAATTATGACAAATTCAAATTTGCTTAACTCCTGAGCAACTGGTGAACTGTTGCACTTGTCCTGCGAATGATGCAGGTCGCTGCTTGAAGCCAGCGCTGCTTTGCCCTAGGCTCTCAACTTGGCTTGTTGGGCTCTGGACATAGACTGTTGCATACCAGCCGGGGCCCTGTTCTATAGAACGGCTACGGTCTTGCTGTCACAGTTCTCGAACTGTTTGACATCTCACAAATCCACATTTGGCTAGCTCCTGTAAAAGGTAATGATCTGGTTGCTTCATTTCCTCCTCCTGTCCCCGTCCTCCGGATGTTGCAGGTTGCAGCGTGGAGCCTGCTTTGACTTGCTGTCACATGCTTTTTTGCATGACAGCGAAAACATTGTTCCAGACCAGCAATGCCGACCTACGGTGACCTGTTTCAAAATGCTAAAGTGTCAGACATGTCGCTGCGATATCGCGCACCGCATACGCCGTGAAACTGCACCTGTCCAGCCGTAGGCGACTGCTCCTCAAGCATATTCATTCACACAACCCAGCTGATTATAGCTCTGCTGTATAGTAATGTATCTAACTCACTTCCTAACAGAATACAATCCAGCGTTTCATGTTACGTGGCTATAGGACGTTGAAGGATACTGACCCACTACACTGTAGTCTTGCTTCTCTAGGCGCCGCAATGGCATATGTCGTAACACCGTTCGTGCTGCGCCCCCTAGCGCAAGGCGCGGGGGTAGAACTCTCCCATTGCAAATAGTGATGCCTGGTCATGGGCCGTGCAAGAAAAGGGGCTGCACCAAACAATCGCGTGGCGGCCGCTGTCACGGCTACTGCTGGACACACTTCAAACAGTTTTTCCCACAAGAGGGCGCGGCATATCACAAAAAGGTGCTCGAATCAGCAACAACATGCAGAAACTGTGGATCGAAAGTTTTGGCGCAAGTGACCGATCCTAGCACAGGGCACCGCTACTGCAAACTCTGCATGCGTGCTCGCTCTGCTTCTGCCACTGGCGCTCACAGCGTGTGCACACTGTGTGCAGGTGACAAAGACATTCTTTTGCAATCTTGCAAGTACACCAAATGCACAAACACTGTGGCAATATGCGACCTATGTTTTGCTGCTGCGGGCCCCATTCCATGCATAGTGTGCGCGCAACGATACCATGCAGGCCAGTGCTTGGTATGCCACGCTAGCATCCCAGCGGCAGACAAACAGCACAAGATGTGTCGAGCATGCGAAAACAAGCCTCACAGCTGCCAACCATCGTGCTACTTCTGCCGGGCGCCTCTGCCACAACCATGGGTGCCCCAGCCATGCCAGTGCCAATCCTGCGCATCCAGTGCTGCTCCACAAAATTCGGTGATGTGCTTGCTTTGCTTCGATATCACAGGTAAATGGCTTTCTCCTGCTTGCTACCGACGACACGAGTCTGAGACCCGCTCCAACGGCATGGTTCGCTGCATTGAATGCCGTGTCGCATGGGCCCGTTCCACCTGCGGTACCTACTGCTTGCGGTGCGCAGCTCGTCGTGCGCAAACCCTCCGTGAGCGCACTCTGCTTGAAGAGGCCACAGCACAACAGAATCTGGACTGGACCACAACGGGCTTGCCCTCGGCTGCGCCCGCTGCTATGAATCTCTTACCTTGGCAAAAACCTGCGGGGAATATGTCGGACTACAAGGACACCGCTGATTGGTTACCACATGAGCATTGCCGATTGTGCCTGCAGGTCCTCGATGCGACCTCGTGGCCGCAAAGCTTGGAAGACCACCTTCATCATAGCCATGCTTGTGATTTGCAGGAATACCGACATGTGATCTTGCAGGACGCGCATTGTGGCCTGCGCCCAATGCCTGTACAACTCCTACGATCCCGTCTTGCGGCCTATCGAAACAAAAGCCATGCAACTGAACTAGGCGTCTGCGCCGCCTGCGCACGCGCCAAGCCACAATCAAAGCTTGTTCCTGCGAGCTTCGGTTGTCCCGCTCAGGTCCCGGCATGGCTGGGTTGGAGCCAAGATACATGGGAACAACACGGTCAACGCTGGGCAAGCCGCGTCAATGGCCTACTTGACACTGAATCATATTGGGTTCACTACTTCCATGGGCCAGAACGTCTGGAAGCTGCAAAAACCGAGTATGCCAACGCAACCGCCGCAGGCTGCGCGCTGACCATCGCGCGAACCAAGCGTTGGCTTGCACGAGTACAAAGGTGGGCTTCTAACACATTGCATGCTTTGGCTGCAGATGCTGTTCCAGCACCACGCCCACTAACAAGCAAGTAGTTGCTTTATCCGCCTGCGTGCACGTGCACGGCTTCTCTTGACAACATTGCGTGCCTTCTTTGCGCAGATTGCTGCGCTGCTTTTCGAGAGCGTGACGCTCGTGGATATCCAAAACCACGTCTTGGGAAATATGCACGGGCGTGCGGCCTCTGGGCAGGACCTCCGCCCGCTGAGATCCGGAATCTGAATTGGCTCGGGCGTCGCGTTCTGCAGCTTGGTCGCGCTGTCGTGTGCATCCGGCATCTCCCCCGGGCATGCCGCAGCGCTGAAGATCCGGAAGCGACGCCGCTGTACACCACTGGGAATGTGCATGTGTTTCCACAGAAGGGATCTGAAGTATCAAGAGCCTTGGGCCTCCTGCCGCTTGACCTCTGCTGCGATATCGGCGTGCAATATCCTGGCAGTCATATCCCGACGCCCTTCCATGACCCAGATCTGCGAATATGCTTGCAGGACTTGCGTGCAGCGCTTTGGTGGTACTGTGAAAACAATTGGGAATGGATGGTCGCAACCCGCGACGACGATTGCCAACATCGAGACCACCTTGGTGCACGCCTTGAACATTTGCTCCAAGAGTACCATCGAGATGGCGTCTCGCACCTTGGATCCAGCGTCCCATCCTCGCTGCGAAGCAGTGCTTCCACCACTTCATTCGCCAAAGCTGCCGCCACAGATGCTTCATCCACGTCCGACACCTCACAGCAAGATGCTGAAGCCAGTGCCGCTTTTTTGGACACGGGTTTTGACGACGCAACGCCCCTCGGCCTCTGGACTGCAGCCATGCGCAAGTATGATGTTCTGGTCCAGTGTGAAAACAGTTTGCTCCGAGATGAGTCCACCTCAAATTCTGACAGACAGAGCGCCCGCGCCCGTGCCTTATGGGAAGCAGTGCAGGCCTTACAGCGTCTCTCGAATGAAGATGTACTGCGTCAGCTCCAGGACTATGAGCAGAACCGCCAAACCCATCCGCTTGTGCTCGACCTTGGGCGCACTGACACATTACTTGACAGTCAAGACCCATCTTTTTGGGCTCACTGCTTTTGTGACCTTTTTTACCGGGCTGATTGCAGAGAACGTCCTGGCCAAAATCCCTGCAAACTATCCGGCAAACAGTGGGCACGGGCCCTCATGAAGCGCGTTGATTTCCAAGGCTGGGTGCAATCCAAAGAATTCGCGGCAGTGGCTGCCAATGTCTTCATGCGGCGTGAACAAATGGCATCCATTCACAGCTGGCTCCGCGTTGAGCGCGGGTTTACACGCATTCAAGCCACCTTAAGCACCCTTTCTGTACAAGAGTTTGTGGCTGCTGCCGCGTCCCAGGCTGGTGATTTCAATTCCCTTGCTCATGCCTTACAGTGCAAACTTGCTCGCAGCGCGCGGCTTCACCAACTATTCCGAGCCTAGAGTCATCAATCCCGTACGATTTTTCTTGGCCATATGTGATTCACTTTGTTCTTCGATTTTTTCCCGCATTTCTATCGTTTTTTTTTTCCCGCCGCTTTTGTTCGTAAATGTCATGGTTTGTGATGTGACGCCCCAGGAGAGATGATGGTCGTCCTCCGCGACATCGACGGCTCCGAAGCTCACCGATCTTCAACGCTCTACAAGATGCGCGCCCTGCGTGTCTGGTCTGGTTGCAGTTTTTTGTTCTTTACACTGAACCCCTTGGACCACCAGCACCCATTGTTTGTATCTTACTTGAATTCTCAGACCCAAGAAGTTGAGAAAATTGACCTTCGAGCGCCTGACCGTGCCATCAACGCTTTCTTTCAACGTGCTCTGACAGATGACAAACATTTTTTCCAAAGGATGGTGGTCAAATATCCTTGCGCTGCGATGCGGTGCGTCCGCTTCATCATGGAGCGCACCATCGACACCCTGATGAATTGCTCTCCGCCTGCCAACAAAAAGCCAGCGCAACAACATTTGGATTTGATCGCCTCCAACACAGAACCAGGTGTTTGGCAACATGTTGCAGCCTATTTTGGCGTCATTGAGACCACCAAATCGCTACGTGAACACCTGCACATGATAGTCCATTTGGTCGGCTTCCGGCACCCAGAAGACATATTCAAGGACCCTCCTAACCTCATGCCTTGGGTCAGGTTCTGATGTTGAAACAGCATCTATCCAAACTTGTGGTACAATAATCTCATGACAGTTGCCTTGTCCCCCTCGTGCGCCCAGGACCCGCATTTCTATGCTCGCTTCTACGACATCTGGCGATACATTGCTAGCATCTGCTTTCATAGTGAGGAAGCTTTTGCGCGCTACTGTGGCTCTGACGATGGCCTTGCAACCTTGAGGCAGCAACCGCTCATGCCCATCACACCTAAACAAAAAGAATTGCTGAAAGACAGGGCCGACGAAGCCATTGCTGCTCAAAGGCAAGCACGCGGTGGCTCACCCTTTGAGACATCAGGGCCAATCCCACCTAGCGCATTGCGCGGGTGTTCTCAATGGCAGGCTTGGCCGGCTCAGTTCCATGTGGATCCAACTGTGACAGGACGCGAGTGGGCCTCCAGGTCGATCGAACTTTCCAACACAGGTGCTTTGAAGTTTGGGAATCATATTTGCTTGCCGCAGGTTTGCTACAAACGCGGAAAGGCGCGCTACTGCCGCATGCAATATTGGCACTGGCATGAATACAGAAACAGCAGCGATCAGCTCTTGGCACGTCGTCGTCATGGCGTTCCCTTGCACGCTCATGCTCTGCCTGGTGAAATGCCTATACACCACTGTCTTCCTCATCGCGGTCAGCCGGCGCTAGAAAGAACCCACCCGTTCCACTTCAAGATGACGCCCGCTGCGATGCTTGCGAACTGCTGCAACCACGACCTGAGCGTGCTCTTCCGTTTTGGAGACATCGCGCCCGATATGCCTCCTAGCATGCATCCGCTCCTACTTAAGGACATGATCGAAACAATCACGGATCATGAGTATTACGTAGGCGGCTACTTGGCCAAAGGCGGCGAAAGCACCCAAGGACTTTTGCACTGCCTCCACGACGCTGTCCTGCAACACGCGCGCGGCATCGCGGGCAGAGAAGAAGATGCAGCTGACGGAATCAAAAACGCCCAGAGACTCTTTCGCAGACTTATCCTGGCCCTCAACAAACGCCATCGGATGGGGTTCCCCAGCGTCTATGCCTACATTTTTGGCAAGCCATCAATCTACAGTTCCCACACCTTCGTTCCGCTCAACCTCACCGCAACTTTCCAATACTTTGAAGATTGCGTGGCAGCTCTGAACTTTGTTGGCATTCCTCCTGCAGTTCAAGCTCAACATCCCAGCGCTGGCCCAGATGCACCACCGGCTTCCAGGGCTCCCACATAGACAGGCTATGATTACAATTGGCGACCAAGGTGCCTGGACAACTTTCCGCTCTTCTTCTTCACAGCCGGGACTGAAGTTGTCACCGCGCAGCCATCATGTGACGGTCCACTTCCCTGGCCCGTGCTTCTGGATGAAAGTGGGGCACTTCGTCGACACCCCTGCTACGAAAGACGATCCACCGACGATCGCTACTTGCAGCGCAGTGGCACCGTCAAGGACACGGGCGGAACCTATGCTGTCCTGTTGGATCCGGAAACAAAACAACCACTTCGATACTACGACCACTACCGGCAACTACGCCTTCGCAAGCCTTGGCGAGTTCCGGAACTGCTTGGCTACATTCCACGAAAGGCTAGCAACGAGGATGGGGCTGAAATCCATGGCCGCTACGGCCTCTTTGTCATGATGCTGTTCCGCCCTTGGCGCAATACCCGCGAAGCGCTTGCGCGATGGTCTGGCCTGACCACAGCCGCCGGCATCTCCGTCACTGATGTCTGGCATGCCCTCAGCATCGAGTTCGAACGATGGCGAGACGCGCTGCGCGAGTCAGCGTTGCAAGCAATGCATCTCACAGCGCCCCCAGCATACAATTCTCCTGCATGGTGGGACGCTTTGACATACGACAAGGTGCGCAACTTTGAGTTGACAGCCATACCCAAATCTTCTGGTTCGCGGCGGCGCCCGACTGATGCTGCTGGCAACCCTTTGCCAACAACTCAAGATTCCGCAAGCGACTCCTCTACCGACCAGGACCCAGACACGAGCACGCGTACAGCTGCACCAGCGACAAGTGTCAGCGCTGCCACAGGACCTGTTTCCGAGCCTCCTTGCAAGGACGCCAGCTTCGACATCGGCGGCTACAAGAGATGCGGTGACCTCGCTGCCGGCTTCTTCAGTCACTTTGTGTATTCCCAGGAGAACGCTATGCGTTGCGCTCGCGGGGTTGAGGCCCAGTATGCTCGCGATTGCGTTGACGCTGCCCAGTGCCATGATCTCGGGGTCAGTCACGTCAACATCCTGGCCACAGTTATTCCTTGGAACCGCAACTGCATTCTTACGCCCGACGCGCTACAACGCCTGCACCGACAACAACAGGCATTCTTTGCAGAGCTTGATGACGCGGCGGCGCCGTCAGCTGACATGCACGAGCCACATGCAACCAAGCCAGGTTTTCCAACAACACCAAGTCCCACCTCACCTGCTGAAATTGCCCTTGCTACCTACCAGCAGCAAACCTTGTACACGCCAACGTGCGTCATCGACGCCGCAGTGTGGCTGATCCAGAAAGGCATCCTGCAGGTCCCGTGCTTCCAGGAGACAAACGTGAAACAGGCTGGCCAGTTTCTCGCGCCTTTTTCTCTTGAGATTCTTTTTCTCCGTTTCGCGTGGCGGGGTGTCCTCCTTGTTGCACTTCATATTTTTTCCCTAGGGCTCCCATGTACCCTCATCGCTAGGCACGCGCTCTCTTGCTGGCAGCGCTGTGGCTGCAACGCCATGTCACCCAAAAGCACATCGCGCAAGACCTGATGCCTGCTGACACTTGGGTGCCAAAATTACCTGCGCCAATCAATGACAATGTAATGGTCGTGGTTGGCGGCGCTGGGGCTGGAAAGACATACCTTCTTCTCGTAGTAGAATCTCTTTTTCAACATTTTCTCGGCTGCGGGTGTTTGCGGAAAGGGGCACCAACCAATACTGCATCACGACTGTTAGGAGGAAACACGTTGCACGCTTTGCATCGGCTGCCACGTGGGAACCTCTTGGACAAACGCGCCCGGCTTAAGGCCGAAACGTTGGCAAGACACAGGAAAGAGTGGTCCGAAGTCACCGGCCACGCAGCCGATGAAGTGGGCATGTTGTCCCCTAAGCAGTTGCATCAGGTCAATGATCGCACCCAGACTGCGAGGCAAAGCACCCTCGCCTTCGGTGGTCTCTGGTCGTGGCTATCCGGCGACTTCCTGCAGCTACCGCCCATTGGACAGCCTTCGCTGGCGCAAGCATCTTCCGATATTTGCGCCCCGCCTGGTGACAATGAAGACTTGCCCGAGCACGACCCTGAACACCGAGCCTTGGATGTTGTGACAATAACCCCGGACGAAGTGTCCGTAGTATGTTTGCTTTGATGTAACGTCCGCTCCCATGCTGCCATCACAGTCACCATGCGCAAACTCTGCATTCTGACATGTAACCTTTTGTCACATGTCAGCCTGCCAGGACTCGGACATCATCTATGGCGCGAATTTTCCCAAGTCGTGTTCCTCGACCTCAACATGCGAAGTGAAGGGCCCCTTGGACGTCTGCTGCAACAGATGCGTAACGGCGCCATCACCCCTGATGTTTGGCAATCTTTGGAGAACCGAGTTTTGCGCACCACTGCCGACAACGCGCCAGACCCCAGACTCTTGCAACCGCCATTCTCAACAGAATCTGTTCACTGCATCGTCCACCGACATGCCTTGCGCGTACCTCTGGCGTACAGCAATGCCCTGCAAGATTCCATACGCCGGGCTCAGATGTTCTACGTTCTGCAAGCTTGTGATGAGGTTCAGGCAGAAGACGTGCCTCACTTTGACAACAGCGTTCGTCAACGCCTTCTTGAAATTCCAAACCCTCGCCACACCGGCCGTCTGCCTGGCATCCTGCCACTGTACGTCGGCATGCGCCTTTGCCTACATAATTGCAAAGATTGCGTTCAACTTGGCCTGATGAATGGCGCCGAGGTGGAAGTTGTGGAGATCGTCTTTGCCCCGCCAGAGTGGGAACAACGTGAACCGAGCTGTCATCCTGGTGACCTCAATGTTCTCCGCTTCATGCCTCAAGCTTTGGTGCTACGAGCCGTGTCCGCTTCCTGGACCCTGCCAAACCGCTGCCAGGTACCGGTGGCCGAGTCCGGAACCAACGTCGGCGCCTTCATCTTGAAGCCCGCCAGCGAAACATTCAACTACAAGGATAAGGTGACCAAACAACTCGTCCGAGTGACCCGGACAATGTTTCCACTCATACCGGCAAGCACCTGCATTGTCTATAAATGTTCTCGGTGTTTGCTATGGTTTGCTAAGCACTTAGCCTACATAGGCTAAGGGATAGCATCTTTGCTATCCACTTGCTAAGCCTGTAGCTAAGTGT